>SNQJ01S0013728.1:271275-316962 GCA_010110895.2 Picea sitchensis | reverse complement strand
TTGTGCTTCCCTGCAGTCCAGTTCGAATTGGTTCACCAAGTACTTCACCCAATTCATGTGTAGGCCCTCCGCACACTTCCCTATGAGGTCTACTACAAATTTGGTTACTTGGGTGGGCTAGTTCTTGTGAACTAATTTCCCTACGATCGGTTGACATGCTAGGCACATTGCACCACTCTGGATAGAGGATACCTTGTAGCCTCGCATGCCCTTCTCTACATCTCCATAAGTATCCTTTATCCTCTAGGAAAGAGCGTGATCCATGGTCTTTCCAGGGTAGAAATCCTGTAGGTCGGGGCCTTGCATGCTTAGCCCTGTGATCCGATTGATCAATGTTGGATCCACTGTGATGCGATGGTTCAACCACAAATAACCTCCATGATATCAATATAGCAGTAATTTGATGCATGCATTCACCTCCTGGTGTTGCCTGAAGTGTGGAATCCTCATAACATTTAGTAGGGTGGACTGCACGAGGTTCTGGGTCCATGACTAAGGGGTAATCTTTGAGTTCTTTCCTTTGGTTCTCGTCGGATACTTGTGCAGGGCATGCATGATGTAAACCTTCCTGTTGTCGAGGTTGAAGTCACTAAATTTCAATGTTGCAAGCTTATTCTGGTCAGCATGAACTGCAAGCACTTCTTTTGGAAGGTACGCAGTGACCAATGCGTATTCAAAGTCTCTGGGAACACTGTCTCAGTTTATTGCACTGCTCAGAGGTGGTAGATAGGCGGGTAAAATGCTTGGAATCATCTTGGCATTTGTAGTATCGTCTCTGTGCTTCGCTCATTTCTCATCAGTTGGCCGAGATGGTTCAACTCGAGCAGTGGATGGAGAGGCTTGTAGTCCTCTTGTCGAAGATTCTTGTATACTTGTAGACACTCCTCTCTTTGACATGACTCTCTCTGTCATCAAGTCGAGGAGAAATCATGTCATTGATTCTTCAACTGTGGTGAGCTCGTTGGACATACAAGCTTGGGACTAATATTATCGGGGTCTCGATGGACTTAGACACTGCACTGGAATAATAACAAGAGCGCAATGATCACTGTATTCAATTCGTTCATTTTGCGGGATTCAAAATCTCAGTTAGCAAAAGTGTTCTCCATGCATGGCACTGATGGATAAGTAGGCAACTTGGCAATGGTTCATTTGCAATGGTTATGAGCCCCTATTAACTCTTGTTTGATCTGTTATGGTGTGGTCCAACGGTCTGACCATGAAGCTTTATTTCTTTTTTGTCTATTCGAAGCAGAACTCGAATGGATATATCGGCCCCAATGGATATATTACTTCGCCATGGAAAAGTGCCATGTGTCGTTGTTTCGATATCCCAACGAAGCTCCAATTCTGTGAATTTTCTTTCTGCGAAGATCCCTCTGGAATATTTTGTAACTTAGCCCTCCTCTTACTTAGCTTTATGGCCTTCTTTCCAGTGAGCCTTGTCTCGTAGTCTCTTTTCCATTTCGATTCTTATTGTCTTTTAACACAGTCACTGCATGTTGTTGAGATTATTTCCTAGGATTCAAGGGTAACACCTTTTATTTATCTGGAGTAAGTACTTCAGTCATCTGTGGGTCTCCTAATTTTCTTGCAGCTTCGACATCAATGTTTCTAGTGATAACTAGCTTCTATTTGTTCTCCTATTCTTCAATCAATTGTGTGATATTTCTAGCCATGAAATATTTTCAGTCTTGTTACTTCTGCTCCAAAGCTTCCTCTTCTTCCTTTCGTCTGGCTTGAGCTATGCCAATCAAATTTTTTCCTATTAGCATGGTAAGCGGGGCTTTGTCTTCAATAAACTTAATAATCTCAAAATCTTCCTCTGTCGAAGTTCCATTAACGTTCATAGGTATCTAAGCGAGTCTCCCACATAAGTTTACCATCTTTCCTTTGAATAACCCTATTCCTCCTAGTGAAGGGATCATAGCAGGCCTTCCTATAGCTTCCCAAGTTCTCTCTGTCATGATATCCTCATCTAGAACATAGTCAATGTTGAAGTCCCCTATTCTTGCTTCAATTCATTCTTTGTCTTTCAAAATCTCTGATAGTCTAACATGTCGATGGTCATCCAAGGTTTATTTCATATGTAGTAATACCTTCTCTGATTCTTTCTGGGATTCTTCTATAGTCTTAGTTTATGGATCTATCTTAGGGTTCGCCTGGTTCAAAGTCATTCTTTCAAGCTTAGCAATCATTCTAGGGCAATCCAGCACTTCATGGTCCATATCCTTACAACAAATACAACTAGGTCTTCTTCCAGGGCATTCCTTAGCTAGATGTCCTAGACTTCTACAACTATAACAGAGGGTTAATCCTCTCTTTCTTTTAAATGATCCCCAACCTCTTTTGTACTGTGCGCTAGGACCGTATGAGATAACCTGCAACAAATTCTTTCTAGGATCCTGCATCCATTTGTTAGTCCAAACATCTTTTCTATACATAGGTATAACATATATTTCATGATTCTCATTAGATCTATTCATATCAAACCTTCTTTTATCTATTAGTGCCCTAGTTTTTAAGCTAGGACAAAATCTATCAATCATGCCTAGATCCATACTCTAGAAACAAAATTTTCTACTTATCTTACTTTTATATAGCACAAAGCTTTCATATCTAAAACGTTTTAACTATTCTTACCTTTATCAGAGCACAGATCTTACAGATCATACCTCTTTTATTATTACCTTTCTTAGAGTGTCAGGCGTTCAGATCTCGCCTCTTTCCCTCATATATGATCTTCTTTATTTAGATCAGGTTTATTTCTTTTAGATATGACCTTCTTTCTTTAGCATAGAGTTTTATAAGTCAATTAGAATACTCTGCTCTAGGGCACATATCTACGCACAAAGATTTCATAGTTTTAGGGTGGATCTTTTCACAAAGCTTCTTCTTTCTCAATTCCTAGCAATCACAGTTTCAGGTCACGGCAACGGAACCATTTGTTGGCATAGGGGCAGACCCAGGGTTCAATACTACAACAACACACCAAAAAAACCCTAACTACCATCCCTTTCAACAACACCTACGAAGAAGATGAAGTCTCACCCAAGGTAGAGGCAGGGATGGTTGCAGGACTCAAGTGTCTGCAACCTTAGCTAGGACATAGATCTGTGATTATAATACTTAATACAACTCTTACCACCATCAATTCCTTAATATGTAATCACTATTCACTTCACTGATACAATAGATCTTTGGAGTATTCACACCAATCTATAGTATTGAAGCACTTAGCATATACAAATGGATTAGAATGAGCATATCAAGAACTAAACATGATTATCTAGATCAGATCTAACATTCTCACATATGATATGCAAAAAGAATAAATAGATCTATCTAAACATATCAGAGCACTTAGCGTATAACATATGAACACATCAAGACAAAGCACAAAGCACACAACACAATGTTTACGTGGTTCACCCCCACCCTAGGGCTACGTCCACCAACTTTTCTTCTTTATTATCTTCAATCAATCGGTTACAAGAATAGATCCTCAAGAGCCTTACTCCGCATAGGATAGAAGATCTTCACAACTCACTAGATCCTTCTTCCTTGTGCTACAACACAAATCCTTCTACAATCTCTCACAGGGGCTTGCACTTAGCTCTGCAAGTCTTACACAAAATGCGCAGAGCCTTGATCACATAGATTCAACTCTTAGCACTTAGCCTACATCACATAGATATATCATCCACTACTTCTCTATATGGCCTAGACATCTATATATACATACCAAATAGTCCTAAACATGGGTAAACCCATGGGTCGACATCCCAATCCCATTACATAATCCCAAAAACCCAAAAGTGGGCCGAGATCCCGTGATATCCGCTTCATCTTGCGCTCCTCCTTCAACAAGTTGTCAAAGTCTCAAAATAGGTCAACATGACCAAGAAACTCCCAAAAATTGGTCAAGGGACAAGAATTACTAATATGTGTTTTTTGCAGGTGTCACGAGTAATAGATTCAAGAATAGTCAACAATTATAACCATTAAAGATTCAGTGTTACTTGATCTTGGAACAACAAGGGAGCCCTGTATAATATGTCTGATCCATTATCCAATAAAACAAGATATTGTCAACCATGAAAGTAATTTTGAACAATAACATACCATCGAATAAACATCAAACTTGATCTCCAATCTACGAGGGGGTCCCACCTACTAGTATTATTTATCTTTTATAATAATAGGATTTAGCAACACTTTGCAAGACAAACTTCGTTGTGAATTTAATCGTCAACATAAGTATGATCTAAATAAGGAGATGGTCTATCTAAGGGTTAATATACTTAATCAAAGACTATCAATGAGAAAACCATATTAAATAACTTGAACTATTTACCCTAAGCAACTTTTAAATAATGGATCGATGGATTGTTCCTAAAGAAGCAAATCAAAACCTTTCTTTGAACAAGTTAACCTACTTAATCTAATGAGCAACAACAAGTAATCTATTCAATCTATTCAACTTAATGAGAAACAACAACAACACGTTAATATGTTCAATCTATTCAATCTAATGAGCATCAACAAGTAAGCAAGTAAGCAATCAAACAACTAACCTAGTAAAACTTATTCAACAAGTAAACCTATCAAAACTATTCAGCAGGTAAACTAATCAAAATTGTTCAACAAGTAAACTCTATTATTAAGATAAAACTCATAATCATTTCTAATATGCAAAGGGAAATCTTAACCTACTTAATCAAAAGCATCATGACAATATTCATAGATTAATCAAAAACTATTCTTAATCTACAATAACAAGAAACTTCAAAGATGATGATTATGTATTTGGTGCCTAATGACATCACAATGGCATATAAAAATTAGTGATATCTCAAGAGGAATGAATTCAATATTGACTTCTATGGAGAAATGAAAAGTATGAATCAAGCAATCTAACGAGAGCTTAGCCATCATAGAAGAAATATTAACTATCCTGAAAATCCATGTGATCTCTCAATTTCATGCATCAATCATCAATGATAAGACAACAATATTATACTTAACTCAAATGCACTCTTATGCTAA
Source organism: Picea sitchensis (assembly GCA_010110895.2). NCBI lineage: Eukaryota > Viridiplantae > Streptophyta > Pinopsida > Pinales > Pinaceae > Picea > Picea sitchensis. The sequence continues at coordinate 311,913 of SNQJ01S0013728.1, read as the reverse complement.
CTCAAGTAAATCCACAAGGCTATAAACTTATGATTAAAAACTTAATTCAAATCCAAACTTCTAATTAAAATCATAACTCAGACATAAAACTGAGATTTCATAAATTAAACTAAGCTTAATTCTATCATTAAAAATTCAGATTGGAAATTAGAACGCTTATAAAAACATAATCCATAACCTACTTCCATTCTAGCATACTAAGATGAGATTGATAATCAAAATAGATACATGAAGCATAACTAAACTGAGAATTAAATTAACAAAACTTGCAACTATTAATCCATCGAAACTTGAAAAAGAAACTCTATGTTAAACTAATACTTCGTTTTAAAAGACTACTCTATTTCAATGTAGAGAAATCAATTTAACTTTTAACACACAAACAAGGTTAGTAGCTTGCAAACACATCATAATCGATAGCTATCTCCTACAAGCAACCTGGAAAAGGGAAATTAAAAAATTAAATGATGAACAAGAAATGAAGTAAATGATAACTACACAACTGAAAGATGCAATCTATCTATATAAGTATTCACCCAAACCACTAGTGGGCCCCCGAGAAGGTCATGGCTACTCCTCAACAGAAAATCGCAAGCTTAATCAACACGGTTCTAACAATAAATTAAAAAAACACAGTCTTAACACAAGTTTGCAGAAAAAGTTTGAGTTACATAACGAAATGTATTCTAACAATTTTTGTTCTTGGTATGGTCACTACTAGTGGTATTTATATTGATTACAATTCGAGAGGTCGACCTCTTCTAAAAATGGTAAATTCTTTTAAATACACTCTAACATCCTTTAGCTTCTAGAAAATGAACGAGCCACTCAACGATTAGCATAACTTCTTAATCCAAGATGTCAAGAGCTTAGTAGCTAGAGGCCGTGAGGGGGAAAAAAACCTAGGTCGTTGATTCTCCCAACACAGGTCGCCAAGATAACAACCTCCAACTCGCCTATGCTCCAACTGTTGGATGCAGTGTCAGACGTAGTGCTGGATGAAGTATCATATCGGGTGTTGGATGAAGTGTCGAACGAGTTACCGAATGGAAAATTGCATTGTGAATTCGTCCTGTGACACACAGATCATGCATTAGATTCTTTTAAACATTAAATCGAACTAATGCTAACTCAAAACCATTGCAAAAAATAAATTATGCATACCTGTTATAAATCCATGACGAATTGATACAAAATCCTTCAAAAACTTCTTCAAAATGGTCACACATATAATATTGGTACAAAAAGGGTTCAATCATCATCATAAAACAACCAAATCACGAGCCCAACAGTGATGCATTTTTAGTAGTGATTAGCAAGATTTTTGGGCTAGGGATACATTTACTGTGTGCAAGGAATTCCCTACTATGCACTATGAAACCCACTTGTTCCACTATCAAGGCTTTGATGCTAGTGAGCCTTGGCATAAAGTTGGTTTTGTTATTCAAGAATATTAGGAGTGGCATGGAAGCTAATAGTTTCCGAATGTTCCAAAATTTTCTTAGTTTTACAAGTTTCCTATCATTTCTTTGGTTATATCTAAACCAAAATGCTATGTGAATCTCAAGTAGGGGAACAATAGATGAGAGCCCATCTAGAGAAATTCTAAGATCACAACCAAAGTATTACTACTATGACTTTGCTTTCTACCTAGTCTTCCTAATTACTCTTTTGAAATTTTGTTTTAGATCTTTAGTTTATTAGTTTTCATTGTCCTAATTCCTACCATAATTTCTATCATAATCATCATAATCATCATCACATCATAATCATAATCATCATAATCATTCATCAACATCAAATAAAAAAGCACTCTAAGTCATAGAACACATGTCATGAAATGTGTGTGTGTGTATTCAAAATCATCTCAACTATACAATTTTTACAAACTGGCACCTCGCTCCAAATATACAAAATAGAAGCAACATCCCAAACATGGAAGAATGACATATGGTTCCTTGGATATAAAATGACACTCATTCATAACTCATTGACCACTTCCAGCCTCACAACTATCAGGTGCATCCCAGAAGTCAATATTTCTCCTCTTACTTGAAGCAATACCTCGATTAATTTTTCACCTGGATGTGATTCCTCTCTTGGGAGACTGGAAAAATAAACAAAATTCTTATAAGTTTTCTTCCACAATGAATTAAAAGAGTTAAAAAATGATAATTTATAATTCAATCTAAGAAAACTCACCACATTTGATACTAAGAATCACGAGGGTGTTTCCCTCCTTCATGACCCTATGCTATCATCTATGCCATTGTGAAGTAGTTACAATAATCAAAGCATGGAATTTAAACAAGAATGCATAAAATCAATTCTATTCATGATACATAAAAAAATTCATCAAGAAATGATCTCATCGTGAATAACTTGGGCAATGATGGAGAGTTTCCAATAGGTGGAGCACTCAGTTGTACACGTTGTTCCAAGGAAAAACATGTTGTGGAATGGACTATGTTATCCACATCAGATGATGGATGGGGCGATGCGTGAGAGTTTAGTGGTGTAGCCTCAGTGGATGAAATAGTTTGGGCTACAATAGGGATGACTAGTGGGTGGAGTATGGGTTTAACCACTATGGTTGGATGGGATGACAAAGGTGTGTTGGATTACTGAGAGGGGGGGTGAATCAATAATAGAGAAATTGAATCCTTTTTAACCATATAATCCAAGTGTTATATCAATGTAACATTATCATCTAATAATTGCAGAGTAAATAAGAAATGAAAAAATGAACAATCATACACATACACAGTACACCAGTGTTTTACGTGCAAACCCAAAGTGGGAGAAAACCACAGAATGATTTTTCTTATATGTATTAAAGAATTACATTCATTGGAAGCACCAACTTTCTTTGTTTTCCAGCTACAACTGGAAGGAGGCTCCAACCCCCTAGTTTCTCATGCTATAACCTGAGGGAAGCTCCAACTCCCCAGTTCTCTGGCTACAACCATAAGGAGGCTGCAAACCCCTATGCTCTCCAGCTACAACCACCTATCCTTTACCAATCCAACCGCCCTTACGTATAAGTAGAATGATGGAACCTCTGTCACACTATCAATGTGATATATACTGCTGTAAACATGTACCAATCAACCTGCACCAAATAACACGTACCAATAACCTGAACCATGCATTAACCATCCATCAACCTGTACCTCAACCTGTAATCAGCCTATACCATAAACAAGTGCATCAACCATGCACCAACCTGTACCAAACAACCTATAATCGACCTATACCATAAACAAGTGCATCAACCATGCACCAACCTATACCTCAACCTGTACCATGAACAAGTGCATCAACCATGCACCAAACCTGTACAAATAACATGTCACAACAACCTATCACCCACAACAACTTGGAAACGATCTATCACAACAACTTTGTCTCATAAATCTTATCCATGAAATCATATCTACTCACCAAGTCAACTCTCAAATATGTGCATCAACCAGAAGCATAACACAACAACTCATAATCATCACCAAGATCAATATGTGCTTCTAATATTACAAATTATGCTACATCATCCATAAACCATGTGTCCATGATACTACTAAAAATTGCCTCCAACCATGTACCAGAGTAATGTACCAATCGTGTATCCTTTCATCAACTATGACTCATCAATATGTACCAACATCATCAACTATACACCTCATGTATGTGTCAACTCATCAACTACTTGTCTCAACCATGTACTCGACATGTACCTCAACCAAATTCCCTCATCAATTTCATCATCCAACTCTGATTTGTAACTCTATAATGGGCCTAGTGTATATGATCCGCATACCTACAAACCTTCATGCTTTAACAACTAGGACTAGCATTTTCATCAAAATTTCTTTAGTCTCACATGACTAGTTTGGATAAGTCCAACAACCCTAACTTGAAATAATCCTTAATATGTACTTGTAATGAATACATATCGAAAATGGTACACAATGTTATTGAGTGTGTTTTATGCAATTCCTCTAGGTGTCACTACTTGGAACCTCTGGAGAAAGGAGTTATAGAAAAAATGCCATGCCTTGTTGAATTCTGACTTATTATAGAGAGAACTTGTAGAGCGTTCCCTGCATTGAATATTTGTTGAATCGATCTTGGAAAGCATCATCAAAAACCTTTATCCTCCCTTGAATCTTCGACCTTTTTTTCTTTACTTTCCTCAGAATTTGTCTTAGATATCCTTTGGTTACCTCAGTTACCTATAAGGTGTTCAATAGAGGTGTGATATAAAATGAGAGAGTTGTGCCTCTTATTTATACTCTCCAAATATATTCCTTAGAATCATCTTCTGGGTCATAACCCATTTCTAGGTCCTTAACCTATTTCTAGGTCCTTAACCCACATTTTCTAGGTCACTTTACCCATTTTAGGCCACTTAACCTATTTTTCCTCATTTTAGGGTTAACCACTTTCCATGAGTATAAATTTCTCCATTACTTTATCATTTAAATATTCCTCCTTGACTTTGTCAACTCACTTTATCATTTAAATAATTTTCTTTGATTTGTCACTTCCTTTATTGTTTAAATAATCCTTCTTGGCTTTGTCCTTTACTTTATCATTTAAATAATTTCTTCTTTGCAAGATCTTTGACTTCATTTACCTTTTGGGGCTTCAAGCAACATATGAGGGTCCTCAACTTTGTAAGGCCATAACTCAAACTGTGAGTATTTATGTGGCATTCCACACATACCACAAAGAAATGGAATGACATGTAATATCCATATAGAATAGTCTTACACCAAAATGTATCAAGAAACTCACATACCATTATCCATCAAACAAACTTGGGTCCATTACCCAAACTGGGTTCTCCAACTTCTCATGGCCATAAATCTCTAACCGTGAGGGAGTTATGTGACATTCCACATACCACCCAGTACCAGACTAACATGTATTATCCATCTATAATGGTATTACATTCAAATATATTAGAAACTCATACCATTATACATTAAACAACCTTGGGTCCATTACCCAAAACTAGCACATTACTCTTGGAATTTTCTCAGGTTTATTCAAGGGTTGACATAAATATAAATATCACTCTCTCAATGGTTTATCCAAGGGTTGACATAAATATAAAATATCACTCTCCAATGGTTGACATCAATGAAAACCAACAATCCATACCAACTATCCATCAACCTAATCCAACTGTCTGACAATCTCCCCCTTTGGCATTGATGGAAACACCAACATTGATGGCAACACCTAGTCATGATAATATTCATGCTTATACTCTTCATCGATGTTTCTATCTATCCCCCTTTGAAAACAATGGAAAAGGGTATCTCCCTTTGGGGTTTCTCGCCCTATCTACGTAGAGGAAGAAAATAGTTATTTTTCTCATGCAAAAGATCCGTTTGAGAACCTGAACACATGCTTGTAGAATTGCCATCCGGGTGACCAAAATAATGTGTAACACATGTCCCTGTAAGAATACTTTCGTCCTTATGCTGTACGTCTCCACTTAAAACCATTATGGCCATTAAACATTGGTACTCCATTCTCATAATAATCCATCCTCTCCTTCCAGTGGTTAAACTGTTTCCTAAAGGAACCGGCTCTAATACCAATTGTTGGATTACTGAGAGGGGGGTGAATCAATAATAGAGAAATTTAATCATTTTTAACCATATAATCCAAGTGTTATATCAATGTATCATTATCATTCAATAATTGCAAAGTAAATAAGCAATGAACAAATGAACAATCATACACATACGCAATACATTAGTGTTTTACGTGGAAACCCAAAGAGGGATAAAACCACAGAATGATTTTTCTTATATGTCTTGAAGAATTACATTCATTGGAAGCACCAAGTTCCTTTTTTTTCCAGCTGCAACTGGAAGGAGGCTCCAACCCCCTAGTTTCTCAGGCTACAACGTGAGGGAAGCTCCAACTCCCCAATTCTTTAGCTACAACCAGAAGGAGGCTACAACCCCCTATGTTCTCCGGCTACAACCGTAAGGTGGCTACAACCACCTATCCTTTCCCCATCCAACATCCCTTACATATAAGTAGAATGATGGAACCACTATCACACTATCAATGTGAGATATACTACTGTAAACATGTACGAATCAACCTGCACCAAATAACCCGTACCAATAACCTAAACCATGCATCAACCTGTACCTCAACCTGTAATCAAACTATACCATAAACAAGTGCATCAACCATGCACCAAACTGTACCAAACAACCGGTAATCAACATGTACCATAAACAAGTGCATCAACCATGCACCAACATGTATCTCAACCTATACCATGAACAAGTGCATCAACCATGCACAAAACCTGTACAAATAACATGTCACAACAACCTTTCCAAACAACTTATCACAACAACCTATCTCATCAATATTATCAACCAAATCAGATCTACTCACCAAGATCAATCACCAAGTCAACCCTCAGATCTGTGCATCAACCAAACATAACACAACAACTCATAATCATCACCAAGATCAATATTTGCTTCTAATAATACAAGTATGCTACATCATCCATAAACCATGTGTCAACAATACTACTAACAAGTGCCTCCAACCATGTACCAAGTATGTACCAATCATGTATCAACTACTCATCAACTATGACTCATCAATATGTACCAACATCATCAACTATACACCTCATGTATGTGCCAACTCATCAACTACTCGTCTCAACCATGTACCCGACATGTACCTCAACCAAATTCCCTCATAAATTTCATCATCCAAATCTTATTTGTAACTATGTAATAAACTTGGTGTATATGATCACATACCTACAAACCTTCCTTAACTTTAACAACAAGAGACTAGCATTTTCATCAAACTTTTCTTTAGTCTCACATGACTAGTTTTGGATTAGTCAGCAACCCTAACTTAAAATAATCATAACTATGTACTTGTAATTAATAAAGATCTAAAAATAGTAGAAAATGTTCTTCAGATTGCTTTATGAAATTCCTCCAAGTGTCACTACTTGGAACCTCTTAGAAAAGGAGTTATAGCAAAAATGGCATACCTTGTTGAATTCTAGATTATTCTATATAGCGACCTTGTAGAGCATGCCCCGCACTGAATATTTTTTCAATCGATCTTAGAAAGAATCATCAAAAGAATTTATCCTCCCTTGAATTCTGAGCTTCTTTTATTCACCTTCCCTCTGAAATTCAGCTTAGATATCCTTTGGTTACCTCAGTCACCTATAGATATTCAATATGCTCAAGTGTGATATAAAATGAGAGAGCCTTGCCTCTTATTTATATTATCTTCCTTAGAAGCATCTTCTAGGTCACTTAACCCATTTCTAGGTCACTTAACCTATTTCTAGGTCACTTAACCCATTTATAGGTCACTTAACCCATTTCTAGGTCACTTAACCTATTTATAGGTCACTTAACCCATTTATAGGTCACTTAACCTATTTTCCTCATTTTTAGGGTTAACCACTTTCCATAATTAGAAAGTTCTCCATTAGTTTATTATTTAAATATTCCTCTTTGAATTTGTCACCTCACTTTATCATTTAAATAATTTTCTTTGATTTTGTCAGTTCACTTTATATATAAATAATCCTTCTTGACTTTGTCCCTTTAATTTATCATTTAAATAATAATTTCTTCTTTGCAAGCTCTTTGACTTATTTGACCTTTTGGGGCTTCAAGCCAACATATGAGGGTCCTCCAACTTCGTAAGGCCATAACTCTCAAACTGTGAGGAGTTATGTGACGTTCCACATACCACCAGAAATGGCATGACATGTAATATCCATATAGAATAGTATTACCTGCAAATATATCAAAACTCATACCATTATCCATCAAACAAACTTGGGTCCATTACCTAAACCTAGGTTCTCCAACTTCTCATGGACATAACTCTCTAACCATGATGAGTTATGTGATGTTCCACGTACCACCAGAAATGGAATGACATGTACTATCCATATATAATGGTCTTACCTTAAAATGTATTAAAACACATACCATTATACATGAAACAACCTTGGGTCCATTACCCAAACCTTTGTGCTACCAGAATTCACTACCAAACTTTCTCCAAGGGTTGACATCAATCACTAAGGGTTGACATCAATCTACAATATCACTCTCCAATGGTTGACATCAATGAAAACCAAAAAATCATACCAACTATCCATCAACCTAATCCAATTGTCTGACAAGGTGGTGGGGTGGGAAACGATAAACCCCCACCGGTTTTATGAGTGATGGAAAAACCCTTGGGGTGGAAAGTGTTATCCCAAGAGTCATGAAAGGGTTTCCAAGGAATGGACTTGCCCTACATCCATGGAAAAATAATGGGGGGAATATCGGTAGTGGGGCTGGAATGGACAACCTGATACTGAATGAACTGACTTTCATACATATTTATAATATTTTTATTAGTACAAAAATGTGAAATTCAACCAAAAATTATAACAAATTTCACATTCAAACAAAATTTAACTTGACACATGATACTTCTGAAGGGGGTGATCTGTCCATCCTAGGTGGATATAGTTCATTGTTGTATGATACCACAACCTATAGAAACATAAAAACATTTTATTTGATTTCTCATAAACAATTTGTAGAAAAACAACAACTATCATACAAATGTAGCAGAATAGTAGTAGATAAGTGAGTTTTCCATAGAATAAATAGAGTACTCTGGTGAATTCATCAAAGGTACTACATACCTAAGTATGCAATACAACGAATGAGAAAGTTATTTCTACTATTGCATGAGTGGTTGAAACATGTACTAATGCATTTATCGACATTGAGGTTATTCTATCTAATTGTAGCAACTGCAAACATTGTATAATTAGATATAGAAAAAAATACACAAAAAACTATATATATATATATATATATATATATATATCAATGAAGAAAATAAAGATTGTCAAGATACTAACCTCCTCCATGAAACTCTCACATCCAGTGGCCTTCGTTGGCACATAATAACTCTTCCTACATCTCAAGCATCTGTGAGAGTCACATGAACACCTATTATGTCCATATTCTCTCTCTTGGATGGACTCTACTGCAAGTCTTGAAGAACCATCCCCTTTCCCAACATCACTTGTAGGTATCTCCTTCCAGGATAATGCTATAAAATTGTTGTGTTGCACCAAGATCTGAGTGAAGGTGGATATGGACGTCTATATCTAGATGATTCTTGCTATGATGGGAGGCTGATGAGTGGGGGGGTTAGGCCTTCACCTATGAGGACAAGAACCTAGCACTAGGTCATGCCTAATGTTTTCACTATCTTATGTGGACCCATGAACCACCCCCTAGAATTAACCAATGTGAAAGTAGTTACATGGAGACCTAACATAAACTTTTCCCATAATTTTGTAAGTAAATATAGAGGAACCTCCATATTATTACAAGGAGGTTTGTAAAAAGTTGTAAACCACCTATCCATCCAATTCTCTATAAATGGTTGGTAGGTGCACTAGTCCATAAAAATGCATCTCTTTGTGACTAGTGGTTGTAGTTCGAGTCTAATATCAATTAACATTGTGATCAACTATTTTTGTGTAATGTTTATGACTCTAACTTGGTTTTTATATAGTCTAGTCTTGTAATATTCAAGCATTATATCCCTCTAATCATAAATATTACTTAATTGTCCTTAGAAACTTGCAATGGAAGATACAATTGTGTCTGGGTAATTGGCTAGTGAAAATCATGAGGGATCTCTAGTACTCCGTAAGTATTGAACAATATTTCTAAGAGACCTCAAGCCTTCATGAATTTCCATGTTTACATTTGTTGATTGTGGGTTGGGGTTTGGTGTGTCTTCCTTTGGTGGTGTTGGGTTTTGGTTTTCTCCATATTCCATGTTAATTATGTTTGTTGTAATTTAGTAATGGAATATATCATTTAGGTTCATTTTTTAAACATTTAAACATATTAAGAAATTTAAAAAAATGAAATTTCATCCAAATACCTATCGTGAATCAGCCGGAGATGATGTCAAGAGAGTGTGGACCCCACATAATAAATATGAGGGATTAAATTCAGTCAATATCCCTTCAAAATTTACAGTGTGATTGGTCTATTAGTGAAATTGACCAGTTGTCACCCCTTTTAAAAATAAATCAGAGGAATTCACATACAATCCTAAAGTGCATGCATGTTCCTAGGAACATGTGCACATTCTTGAGAACATGCATGCTTTCTTGGGAATGTGCACGCGCTCTTACGAGCATGTGGGAACTCCTGCCAAAAGGCTGAGTTGGCATCCTCAGTGGTGATTCGAGGATTGTTGAGCTTGTCACATTATGAATGCGTGTGTGTTCCTAAGAATGCGCACATGTTCCTATGCACGCGCATTTGTGCTCACCCTGTTTCCACTTTTTCACCCACCAACTTCTTATAGACACACATATATATCTATATACATGAAAATAAAATTATCATAGACCCATATTAATTATAGATCAATAATACATATGTATTAAACAATTTATTTTATAGGAGTGATGCATCAAGAATGATCCTCAAGCATTACATTAAGTTTCAAGAGTTATATACATTTTCAAAAATGATGATTCCTAGATGACATAAGTTGAGTTAGAGATAACTAACATAATGTTTCACATGCTTTGATCAATCCTATATTATCTCCCATAATTGAAATATTGAGTCAAAATAAATAAGGACATTATGTATTATTTATTATTGATGAGTCTCCACCCATGCTCGTAAACATTGGGCCTCAATACATTCATCGATTCAACACCATTTAAGTTATAAATCCATATTGATATTTATAATCAAAACAAATCATATAAATTTTAATTAACAACATTTCAATAATTTGTTAGTGATACATACATGTTGTTAACATTTCAATAATTTATTAATAATTTGTTAGTGATACATACATGTTGTTAACATGGGAAAATGCACTTTGTCAACTACATAGATTATACATAAATTACCTAAGAAAAGGGCCCAATTATTCCTTTCTTTCACTGGAATGAAAAGCCCTACAAATTCTGTCCTAATTGCAATTACTATTTAAATGAATTACATTATAAAATTATTACAATTATTCTAACCTAAGCTATCCTATTATAAAGCTCTAGCTAGGAATAAACAACTATGACCATATATGGAACCAACTAACATGAATGAAAATAATGAACATAAATTAGTTTACTAAATTATTAATAGAAATTTCACATGGTAAAACTCTAAACAAAGATGAGCCTTCCGTTAAAACAAAAATCTACAATTCCACATCCATATGTTAGTAACATTTAAAGAAAAAGTAAGAATAGACAAAGACCCAGGATTAGAAAAATGGAATGTCCAATATCATAATACTTTCTAAATATTATGAGCACCAAAGGACAGTCTTAGCAATTGCATAACACAAGAAGTTATCCAAAAATGTGTGTTTAACATGCTTCTCATAAGAAATAATTTCACATTTCCAAGAAAAAAAGACCCTTTCTCCTTTGTTTACATTGTATTAAAAAAAAAAAAAAGAGTGAATAAGGCGAAGATGAAAGATATCAACCTCTTGAGTCTTCATATTCCTTAATAAAATTTTGAAATCTTTCCCCTTTTCCTTTTTGTATTTCCTTACATAATTTTTCCAATATTTATAAATATTTTGGATGTTATCAGCATGTGGGTTATTATGTTTCTCTATTTCGGATTTGGGTAATAACATTTTAGTCCACCTTCCCTACACTTTTCTCTAATTTCCCCAAAAATAATTTTGCAAAATTATATCCCTAGTTGGAGTCTATATGTAATCCTTCATTTATGCTTTGTTGATGTTGGGAATGTATCGAATAGCATGCCTCTATCACTGGATATTATCTTCTAACATTATTGTAAGCTCATCTTGAGGATAGAAATTGCATCCTTCATTTATGCTTTGTTGATGTTGGGAATGTATCGAATAGCATGCCTCTATCACTGGATATTATCTTCTAACATTATTGTAAGCTCATCTTGAGGATAGAAATTGCATTAGGCCCAAAAGATGAAGGGTTATATTTGTCTACAATGTTTCCATTTCCCACCATAGTTCCTCACAACTCTTTAATTTTTATTCAATGTTTTCTTGTGATTTTTAGAAATCTTCCTTATAAAATTTGAGTTTATTTTGAGTGATAAAAAACTTTATTTTTCAAAGAGTTTTCAACACACTATAGATCCCTATTTTTAGTGGCTACAAAACCCTATTTTATAAAGTTTTTTCAACATGGTATGGATCCCTATTTTTAGTGGTTACTAAAATTTGCTTTCCAGAGTGTTTTAAGAATGATATAGATCCTCTCCTTCCTATTTTTCCATGTGTTATCCATTGTGAATTTAATTTTTCTAGAAAATGAAAAATAGTTCAATATGGATGGGGGGAAGTCATATCATAGGGGCCATGTCATACATACTATGGCATACCCTATCCAATGTATGCCATATATAATGATGATTCACTCCATATTTCCATGACTCTATCTTTTCTTAATCATTTCCACCTTGTTTGAAATTATGCAAGCATCATACTTAACCATCATGACATGACATCCTATCCTTTTGTGATGAAAATTCTTGTCCCAATTTGGAAATTACTCATAACTATAATCTTCCTTTACATGAGGAATAATCACTATAATTGATTGTTACTAAAACTTTGTTCCAACGCCCATCATCTCTTCCTTTTTGTAGAAATTGGGGGTTCAACCATGTCACATGAACCAATTGGAACCAACATGTAACATACCAACTTAAAAGGATTAGACTTCAAAGTCAAACTCTTGGAAAAACAATATCCATCAACATATTTTTCCCTAATGGGTTGTTTTTTTTACTAAATACTTAAGCATTTGGTGGTCCATGAAGAAGATGAATGGGTATGCCAGTAAATAATGAATAAATTTTTGAATGGCGAAGATCGTGGCTAGAGCCTCTCGCTCTATTGTTGAATAATTTATTTCAACTTTATTCAATTTTTGACTGGCATATTCATTGGGGTGATCGACCATGTCGACATATGGCTGGGTTAGTACTGAGTGAACAACAATGTTGGATGCATCGACATGGGCATGAAACTTTCATGACCAATATGGAAATAATAATAATAAGGGTGATTCCATCAGTTTTCTCTTTAACAAATCAAAGTATTCAATGTGGTCTTGGCTCCATTGGAACTCGACTTCTTTTTTCAGCAACTCATCGATTGGGAAGGTTATAATAGAGTAATGTCGAAAAAAAATTATGTAGTATCTCATATGATCAAGGAATATTTTTGTTTTCTTTTGATTGATTGGTGGATTCAGGTCTAAAATAAATTTTATTTTTTCCATGTCGAACTTGATTTTATCTTTGCCTACAATATGACCTAACAAGACATGTATTGGTGTGGCAAAGATGCATTTTTTGATATTTAAAGACAAGTGAATTTTCCTACATCTTTCCAACATCATTCTGAGCCATTGGATATGATCTTTCAACAAGATGTAAATGGTCCAATCATCAAAGTACATAGCCATTTTTTTGTAGGTGTATTCTTGAAATTATGTTACCACTGTTTGAGAGAATATTGTAGGAACATTCTTGAGCCCAAACAACATTAATCTGTATGCAAATGACCTAAAATCATAGACAAATGTTGTTTTCCCCTAATATTCTTTCACAATTGGTACTTGTTTGTAGTATGAGAAGTCATTTGTGAAAGAGTAACATTTGTGTCATGCAACTTCATTAACGATTTCATCAACAAACAATGTAGGGATTGGATTGGTTACTGTTAGCTTGTTTAACCCACAGAAGTTGACACATATTCTGAGTTTCTTTGGGCTATGATTTTTGGGTTACATGACCATCGGGCTTGCCCATCCTGACTTTTTGATAGGGTATATGATGCTAGCAACTAACATTTCCTCTATCTCTTTTTGAACTAAAGGCTTATACTTGTGTGCTAGCTTGTATGACAACTTTTTGATGGGCTTGGCCCCAGGGATGAGGTCGATTTTCCTCTCCCCCATATCTTGCACCAATCCTTTCAGGTATTTGTAATCACGTGCAAAAACATCTTGATATTCTTGCAATAGATCAATTATTTCTGTATTTTGTTTTTTTGAACAATAGTCTCCTATTCTCTCCATTTTTTGGTCAACTGTCTATTGAGATGTCGAATTCCTTAGTTTTAATTTTTGTGTCCATCCATTCATGTGCTCTCAATTCGTCTAATTGGAATTCTCCTTATACAACCTCATTATAACTCTGGAGAAAGTCAGTGTAAGACAAAAAACCCCTTAAGTATCATTTTCAGGGATGGGGTATTAAATTTTTTCTTTTCCTGAACCTCTTAGAATCCATTTATAAAGGAAACCATCATATTCTTCTCACCAAGAGATTTCCAACAAATGTATGTTTTCTCAAAATAGATATCTAGATAAAAAATTATGGCCCTTTGAAGTTTTAAGGATTTACTGGACAAATGTTTTTTATTTCCACGTGGCGTCCACATCATCGTTCCCATCTGACGTGGAACTGATGTGCCTTGTATGCAGGGTGTGGATACTAACTATACGTTAGTGTGGCGGCTACCACTTGGCCACCAGACCCTTGGCATATCATCCCTAGGCATTTTTCACGCTCAACGTGGAGCTCCATATCCTCCTGAGATCCAATCTCACTAGATCATGACACCTATTCATTTCTCGTCAAGACCGTAGGTCCTCAAACTCTTGGATCTCGAGGTCTCGGGACCTCCACTCTTTCATTATTCGTATAGCCCAAAAAGGTTTGATTCATCATGAGTTGGTGCTTAGGACACATGAACCTATCCATGATAGGCCACCTATTTTGACATGTGGCCCCACCATTGTCTACCACCTTGCATTACACATGGAACTTGTACCACTTTGACACATGGCACTCATTTCCTCCATGAACCCCTATCAAATTATGTCAAATATTTGTGCCACATGGAATCACTCATGTCATGTCACATGGACCTTCCATGTGGGATAACATAGATGTACATGTCATCATAGTGCCCAAGGTTCACCCAATAGGGAATTGACACGTATCATCCTCCTGTTCCTTGAATGACATCATCTAACATCATCTTGAATCTATGGAGCATTAGTCATTGGCCCATTTTGTAAGGCCCATTTCCCAAAAACCTCATAGTGGTCCAAGATTTGAGATACAACTGGAATCCTGGGGAACTTGACCCTATCTGGTCATCCCACGTAGCATGACTCATGGAACTCGTACCACTCAACACATGGCATTCATTTTCCACATGGACCTTCATTCAAACATGCCAAATTGATGTGACACATGACACCATCAATGTGTGACACATGGGCCATTCATAGTGTGACATGTCACCACTGAGTATCAGATGTTGGTACTTTCTCAATGAAATGTAACTACAAAAATTCCCCGAAGCTCGACTTCCTAGGATTACAGGGTGGCTAATTAGGGTAATCCCATGATTAAGGGATGAATTATCGCGTTAATTCTTGGGGTTACGATTCAACGATATCTATGGATGGGATTGCTTACACTTCCATCAGATGTCTATTATGGTTCCTTCCACAACTCTAGTGTGATAGTGTCTATAAGGATTAAACAGTGGAGATTTATAGCATAATTCAGTAGATCGACAGTTCTTGTTGAAGAGGATCTTACACCTCGACACTTTCCCTATCTCTTGTAACCTAAAACTTCTGACGTTTGTCCTCCAATGATTATGGGGTAATTAATTACATTAATCCCTATGATTATGAGACATTTAATTGTGTTAATCCCCAATATTATGAATCCTGGGATTTATTCAGGAATTTCAATAGTTAATCTCTCTCGCCTGGTAGATCAGTCAACCAAAAATTAAAATACATCGATGCAGAGGGCTTAATCCTATCAGGGCCCACACCCTACTCATTCGAAATCATATGTGGATAGGTTTCAACCCCACAATATTGTTGTATCCAATTTGTAACCCTACACCACTCTATTTCTCTCCCTCGATCTTACGTAACAAGGCATGGAACCAGGGGTTGGAACCTTGGCCCCCAAACATCGGTGTATTAGGAGTTAGAAATGGGATTAGACTTAGAACTCTTCTGGGTTTTGGTGCTCTGATATCCCGAGATGTTAAACACATTATTGAGATTTATGTATCATATCAACTGTTGGCATACAACCATTCTTCGATCCAATGGCCACCACTTTCATGTTGATCTACAAGGGACTGTGATGGGTAACCATCCCATCTTTGGACAACTGATATTGGTTCTCAACATAGGAAATCAATGGATTCTGAGTCCCATCACTCATACAATAATATATAGATGTGAATTTGAGTTATTTTACCTTTTAAGGAAGATCACAACCCTTCCTCTCTCTCATAAATTATCATTCATTTCATAGTTTACCCACCTGAATCCCTTTCAAAGGAAACACACTATCAAAGATAACCTATTGAGTAAGAAGGAAGCTCATTTACACATTTAATTTCTTTGCTTTTAGAAAATACAATTTTTTCTTATCATTCAGGGTAAAGTGCAGGAATTCTTTTGTTCAGGTGTGCAATACATACAATTCCATTATGATACATTGTCATGAAAATATAAGGGTTCCTACTGGAATGATATTATGTCCATTAACTAGGCATACGCATATACAATAAAACTACAAACATCAAACCTTAATTTTCAATTTAAGTAGGCAAAGCATAGAGATACTTATCTCTTTTACAGACTGCAACCAATGAACTGATATGGGTGTTTTCCTTTCCATCCAACCATATGATTATATTCATTCACTCTTATCACTCTGGCCACCCTCATGCCAAGCCATGATGCCACCAAGGAATMTCTTTATCTTTCTTTGATTCYCAACAAATTATGGAGGACACTCTACATCACTCTACTCTTGGTGGAGATTTACTTACACCCTCCCTTTCTTAGGACTCAATAAGATTTTTCAGATACCATCCCAATATCAATATCACAAACTTCTTATCTTAAGTTGGGTATCTAGACTCTTAGACCCAAAATTTACAACTCAAGCTCTTTTTTGTTACTGTGTTTTTACACCATCCACCTTTTTCTCTAATATAAAATCCTTCCAGTTCTCCCTCTCAGCCATATTCTTGACCTCTAGATATTTTTTTCATCACTCGAGCCTCCTCTGCATGCATCCCTATATTCCCCCTTCTTCCCATTCATGTGTCCCCTACACGTAACCCCTTGGGAAGATTCTCGACCTGTCCCCTTCCTTCTGTCAAAAGGAAACTCGTGGTTCCATCATGTGGACTCATGGTGATATTTCCTACTATCTTATAACTAACATGTATCTATCACCTCAGGTAGTTATCCATACTTCCATTCAATTAGGGTTGTTGGTTTCTCAACCACCAATCCTTCCTCATTAATTTATTTTCCTTGAAACCAGGGCTAAGGGAAATAACTTCTTATTTCCAAAACCAATATTTCATCAAGGAGGCTTGAGTTTCTTTGGTCTAATAGAATCTCCTCATATTCCTCTAGTGGTATCATATCCATTACTTCAAGGCTTCACCTCCATAGCTAGTTGTTAACAATCTTAATTAAAGCTATAATACATTTAAATTGTTCACATGCATGTCATGTCTATCATTAATTATGATTAATTACATATAATCAAGGGTTTAGGAAAGGGGTGTTACAATCCCACCCCCATTCAAAGGAACATCGTACTCGGTGTTATTTCTCAATAACACCTTCCATGCCTTTAACCTTCAACTAATTCAAAATTATCTTCCTTTTTATTGGTCTTGTCCTTTCCCAAACTCTTGGCATTTATCACATGCCTAAGAAAATTTCAAACATAAAGCATCTCAATTCACAATTTCATGCACAAACATTTTATTATTGTTCATAATTCAAGAGGAAAATTTACAATTAGCATAATACTTATCTATGCAGTTTATGGATTTGCATCTATATCGCTATATCATTAACTTGGCTCACTATTTTTTCCTTTACATGCCCATTATATGCATGATCCCAATCAACAGATAACAACATTTCATAGACTCTACCGAGTCTTACACATGAGATATCAAAGTATCCCCTTCCTTGTGGTCACTCACCCTCCAGGCCCAGGCTCAAGAATCCCCTTCTCTACTATATAGTCCCTTGGGAGATCCATCTTTCCTGCCAAGGATTTCTCACACAAAAGAGTTTCAAAGACTTTGTTGAATCTTACAGTTGAGGCATCACTCATGCTTTCTCTTTTGAAAACATCCCTTTATTGTATGTCACCATGACACATAATTCTATAGGGATCATGACTTATCACAGGATTCCCATGTCACTATAGTAGCCATTTCCATGCTTTCCAACTTGAAAACCATGATCTATCCTCCCAGAAAAGATCTTTCATCTCACTCGTATCACATGCATACAAAAAATCGTGAGACACTATCATCAATTTCTTAATAATTTTTTCTTTTAAATCTATCGACCATAGATTCCCATTGCATATTTCTATTTTCATATCTATTCCATACAGGAACCGGATTCCATATGTATGAGACTTCCTTCTCATAACAATTTGGCTCTTTTATAACCAACAGGAATTGGTTTCCCTTATGTTCTTACACTACTACCATATCAAAGACCATCTTTCCTGCAACTTCAATCTTCACATAGCCAACAAACTGTTAGTTTCTCATGCACATATATTTTCATTGCACATTTACAATGGCATCACAAACAATTCTTAATTTGTGTATTCAAACAATTGCATCACATTAATCTATTCAAGGAAATACCATTCCTTTCTCATGCTTCATCTCAACATACCAATATTTTCCAAATGCAATCAATCATCAAATGAATTTAATCAATGTACCAATGTCTATGGCCACATTCACACACCATGCACCCTTGCATTGATTTCAGTTTACTAGATTTTATGTTAGGTACTTTTCCATGATGTGTTGGGTCTCATCCAACCTCTCACCATATGGATTCTCTATCCATACTCATTATTATAGTAGGACTGCCCCTCCTACTTTGAGATGATCTTAGCCTCAAATCAACACACATGAAACTAAAAGTTTCACATGAATGCATTCAAGAATTCTTTCTTCATTGGTAACCAAGGTTACCAACATTTACAACCTCCCAATTTCTTTCTTTACCATTCTTTAACTATGGTAGAATATTGGAAGTTCCTTCTTCTATAATGGGTAGTCCATTTCCTAGCCTCTCATGAAAACATGCATTTTCTCAATGCATTAAGTCATTGTGCTACTCATGAGCACTATTTTTCCCAATCATTCTTGATTGGTCAATGAATTCATGATACTTTGTTCATGAATTTTCTTGCAAGGACCTGAATTGCCCTTGGCTTCCAGAGGTTTATACCTCCATCATCCATGTTATGATCATCAAAATAATAAAACATTTCAAAAGGGATTCTTACGCAATCCCTACCAGTCCGCATGTCACATGGGCATGAAATATTTTACCTATCCTGGCTTCCATCAACCTTTCTGAAATTACCTCATTAGTTGTGCTTCATGGGAACTCCCAAATTCTCTTCATCAATATTTCAATATCAGCCTTCTTGCAATTATCCTCTTCCTGAGGTTTCCCACTATTGGTATCTATCTTCCCTAACAACTCCAATATTTTCTATTCACGACATACACAATCACCTTCACAATTATATCATTTTTCTAGTTAAATAAAAATGCATGTATCATAACATTATATCAATAATTATTCTTAGAATAACCTAGCATATCTATATGCACTTCATTCCAGAAACATTCACACACAACAACACATCAATTTTCTCATCCCAAAGAAACACAATAAATAACAAGAAAGGGGTTAAGGGACTCTTCCCTTTTTCCACCTCTTCTTCACAGTTTGGAATTTTCAGGTTAACTGAACTATTCCCAAGGCCTCACTGCCTTTGCAACATCATGGTTTAACCATGATCGTTTATTTAAACATATTCATAAATTTATTTTTCCGGCTATAATTTTTAAATTTTACATCTTTGTTAAGCAATCAGAGTTTTAATGTGAGAAAAGTGTCCCTCCTTTTCTCATTTATTGCTTATGCAATTCATCCCCTTTTGGATCTTGCTAGCTTTCTTCCTTGAGCAGTATTGATCAAGTTTGTCTTGAACTTTCCTATATGTAACAACATGCTACAACATCATAATCAACTCACTATGAACCAATGCATTCTACACCTTTCCCAAACACAATCAAATTGGTTATCATTCATTTGTATATATTTCATTCATGCATTACATTTTAAAATGTGATCCATGATTCTTATAAAAACGAGCCTTACATCCCACTGCTTAGTTTTCCAATATTCATTAAGGTAATGTCCATGTTCTCTAGATAGAGTATTTAGAAAATTCCTTCATAGGGATCTTCTTCAACATGAAACTTTCTTGTTGCACATCCATCACCATCTGAAATGACCTCAACCTTGAGTCAACCTCAACTTCATTATTTCATATTTTTACCCAATATTATGTAAGGAATATAATCATGCATTCTTATGATGCATTCATATTGTACATTACACATGTATCCTTATTTTGTTAACCTACATTCATAATGAACTTAACTACATGCATCATCACACTGTGTTCCAACCATATGCACACTTTACAATTTCACATGCATATCCATTTGAGACATTTCACTCATGATTGTTCACAATCATTCACATGAAGTTTTCATAGGCATATTCATTTTTCCTTCTATAATAACAAAACATTCTTTCTCATTTACCATTTCAACAATTCACACCAGCTCTATGTGAGGAATGGAGTACACCCTCCTCAAGCTAATATTCAAAACAAAACAACCCTTCTACATAGGGTCGTGCATGCATCCATGGCCTTACTCAGATATGGAAAGAACACATCTTGCCTCATAGTCTACTTTCTCAGGTAGTTATACCATTCCTTTGGAATACATAAATACATATATATTGTACATGTGCATCACTTGTACATTTCCATATTATTCACATACATTCATTAAATATTATCTCTTATCAATATTTTCTGATGAGGATTTACAGTCATCCACATGACCAATATCATTGAATTAATCATACTTATGTTTCCCTTTCTCATGGAAATAGCCAACAAGAATTTACTCTTTCCCAAATTTTATAAAAGTATTTAAAATTAAAAAATATAACTAGGTGATTTACAAGGTTACCCAGGGCAGTAACATGCCCAAATCCAACTTCAATTCATGCTTCAAACCATTCTTGATAAAGATACCTTTATCAAGGATATTCCTTCGTGGATTCCCTTTCACTACTACTTGAGCATACTAAGCCATACTTATACAGATACTATCCATCTCTGGATGTCACTCTAGCCCATTGGCCATCTGGAAATGTGCCAACACTTCCTTTACTAGACTTTATATTAGCCTTACCTTCTCAAGGTTACATGTAACATCATTATCGAAATTTATATTTGATAACCAATTACGGGCTATTGTAGATATATTTGAATATCTCATACATGCAACCATTACCATATGAATTACAACATATCCTTGTACACCAAGAATTTTACCCATGCTCATGGTGCATATGTTCTTCAACTATCTTCCTTGTGCATTCACATGCATAGAGAGATATTCATATGCATCTTCTTAACACAACCATGAGCTCAAAACAGGATCATATGTTTAAGTTATTTCCCCTCTTTTATGAGGATTAATAACAATTCAAAGGACTCTTATTTCCTTTAATTAATTAGGTCATTCCAACAACAAGTTTTATTCATTACAGGTCAACTAAAATGACCTTACAAATTTACCATCACTCCTCTGATCATGAGGAGTTATACATACATACAAGATTTAATATTTTATTAAACCAGTAATTATTACTGCTAAGGATTCTATCAATCTATACCAAATTTCTTTAGCCACAAGGGATTTTCCATAAGGGTCTTATCCCTTATATAAAAAACCATCATAGTTGCAAGAGGCTCCAACTTCCCATGCTTACATGAATTGTCATAACTACCAGTTCATTCATCCTCGGAAGTCATGCAATCCCATAAGACTCTTCCATTTCAGCCAACATTTTTGAGGTATAATTTCAATCTGTTGTTCCCCTCCTCGAGGAACTTATGCAAATAATAATCAATCTTTTTAAACAAAGAGTATTACATTATAACAGGCTCATATTATCCTTGTTACACTAGTCCTATAATTGGTATCTATGGCCCATCTAGGCCTAGTGTTGTAGCATGCTTTGATACCACCTGTAACACACCCAACTCCCTAAGTACCATTTTAAGGGATGGGGTATTAAATGTTTTTCTTTTCTTGAACCTATTTGAATCCCTTTATAAAGGACATCATCGTCTTCTTCTTATTGACATATTTCCAACGACTGTAATTTTTCTCAAAACAAATCTCTAGATCAAAATTTATGGTCCTTTGAAGTTTTAAGGATTTATTGGACAAATGCCTCTGTACTACCGCATGGCATCCACACGGATCCATGTCATTGTGCCCATTTGACATGGCACTGATGTGACTTGTCTATAGGGCATGGCTACTAATTTTACATCGACATGGCACTGGCATGGTGTCTACCACTTAGCCACCGAAACCTCGACATATCGACCCTCAACCTTTTCCACACTCAATGTGGAGCTCCACATCCTCCTAACATCCAATCTAACTATATCATGACACATGTTCACTAGTCATCGATATCATAGGACCTCAAACTCTTAGATCTCAAGGTCTCAGGATCTCGTCCCTTTTATTATTCGTATAGCCTAGAAAGGTTTGATCTACCATGAGTTGGTGCTTAGGACACGCAGCCTTATCCACAACAAGCCACCTGTTATAACATGTGGTTCGATCAAATGTCCACAATGTTGACCCATATATCATTGTATTATCAGGAAGGCTTCATGGCTACAACTGGTCATCAGATATTCTTGTTTCTTCAAAATGAGTCAAATGTGTCCACTGGTCTTCTCTATCTGCAAATCAAACTTTGCATGTTTCGAACAACTTGTATTGAAGATATCTCTGACTGAATACATACATGGAATACAATAATAAACTTATGCCTGTGTAACTACCAACTGATACCTGCATGGGAACATTACTTCTCAAATGATCAATTTGTCATTTTGTACTTATGCTATCTAACTGTTTTGAATCTGTCTCTATAAACACTTGAAAATTCTCGAAGGATAGTTCTTTTATTTGTAGTAGCTACTACATAGACTCCCCATGTTCAATATTCATATTTACTAGGAGTCTTCAAGCTGGATGGATAAGAAAAATACCTGCTCTGACGCAGAGCAATATACCTCTTCGTCTGTAAACTCGTCATCTTTCTGAACTCTAACTTCTTTCTTTTTGCCTGTGGATTCATTGACACATTGGATAAAAACGGCTTTGAGATATGAAAATAAAATGTATGGTTGAGGTTTTTCATGAATGTAGTTTATAATTCAACTTTTGTGAACATTGCATATATGGAAAATAAAGTCGTATGAGGTTCTCATCTGGAGTGACAAGGGAAAATGGGATCCTAGAATGGATGCATAGTGATGTGTTTTTCCCAGTTACAGTTCCTTCAGTTGGTGGATCCATGTATTATGTCTCCTTCATAGATAATTTTTCGAGACACCCATATATTTCCTAATGAATAAATCATAGGTTTTCGAGAGATTTAAGAAGTTTAAATCTCTTGTGGAAAACCAGATAGAGAAAAGGATTAAAGTATTGAGGACTGACAATGGTGATGAATTTTGTGCAAAGTAATTTCATCAATTCTGTAAGTAGTGTGGCATAGAAATCCAAAATACCACACCATATACACCACAACAAAATGGTGTTTTCGAGAGAATGAATAGAACGTTGATGGATAAGGCAAGGAGAATGCTTAGTGGTGATGGGATCACAAAACAATTATAGGAAGAAGAAGTTGAGACTACAAGATCTAGTAAATATTTCTCCTTCATCGAAAATACTCGAAATGACTCCAAATGAGGTATGATATGGTAAGAATTCTTCGTTGGCACATCTCAAAGTATTTGGATTTGATGCATTTGTGCATGTTCCCAAGGAGAAGAGGAGAAAGCTGGACAAGAAAGTCAAATGTATTTTCAAAGAATATAAACCAGGGATGAAAGGATATAAGATATAAGTTCATGCATCAAGGAGAACAGTGTACAGTCAATATGTGGTCTTCAGAGAAGTCGAAGGTAAATCTGAACCTGAGGAATTTTTTTGGACCGAGAATAATCCTGATATGATGCGCTTTGAACTGAGGAACGAAGAAGATGATTCAGATGAGTCGACTAAATCTGAGGAAGAGGTGGAGAAAATGACTCTGGTGGTAAGGAGGTCAAAAAGAATAATAAAATCAGTTGAGAGGTATATTCCTCTTGACTTACATTCTGCATTCATTCTAACTTCCATCGATGATGAGCCCAAATCGGTCGATGTGGTAGTCGACTCGATAGAGGGTAAAATCTAGAAGGACTCCATGGTCAAAGAGATGGAATCCTTGTACAAAAATGAGACATGGTATTTGGTCAAGTTACCTAGTGGAATAAATATTGTTGGTAGAAAGTGGGTGCTCAAGAAGAAGATGAATGTCGCAGGTCAAGTCAAAAAGTTAAAATCTCAACTGGTAGCAAAAGGTTATTCCCAATTCGAGGGAGTTGACTTCAGTGATATTTTTTCCCTTATTGAAAAATTAAATTCCATTAGAGTACTAATGTCTCTGGCTACAACATTCTATATGGATATAGAACATATGGATATGAAGACAACGTTCCTACATGGGGACCTCGAAGAATAAATCTACATGGAATAGCCTAAAGGATTTGTAGTAAAGGGAAAGAAAGAGTTGGTGTAAAAACTCAAAATATCCCTTTATGGTCTAAATAAATTGCCAATTATGTGTGATCTAGTTGGATATTAGTGGCCACCCACCTTTTCCAACTAGCTCAAAATGGTTTTCTGACAATTTTGGTTATTTACTATTTTTAGCAGTTTTTAACTTTCGGGGCCATTTTGAGGGCCTAAATGAAGGTTTTCGAGATAGAGATTCTCAATGATATCCAAAGTCTCTGATTGAGCCCCCAAAATTAATCCCCTCGATGATACCTTTCCAACGAGCTATCATGCGCCCCAAAAAAAGATTATATGCCAAAGTTATGCCCCCTGGAAGTTGATCCACCAAATTACCCAAAACGAGGTCGACGAAACTGTTGGCTTTTCATTTTCCGAGGTTAGGGTTTTGGATTTTCTTTATGATAAAAAGGAATTTAAAGCCTCGTTGTAAAATGATATTATTATTAATGCGAGTAGCGGACACATCTCTTCTCAGAGATAAGCTGCCACCATTCTAGCGAGTCTTTCACTCTGTATTTTTACAGTCTTTGTACATTTTCGCTCATTAATAGAAAATTGTGTATTACTGTATCTTTGTGTTTATGGTTGCATCTCTGATACATTTCTATTATATTATTGGATATCTAATTTATCTCTGTACATTTATTTATTATATCTCTGCTCTCTTTTCATGCCGAAAATAATCCAGATCAGTGGTTTCAGAGAAGATTGCTCTTGATTGTTTTTCAGTGCATGTCCCCGACAAGGTTCGAGTATAAAATGTTGGGTATTGATATTGTCTCTATTGAATAAAATCACTCTTTCACACCCAAGAAACCCTCCATGGTAGAAGAAAATAAAAATGACAGAGTATACGATTCTATTAATCTATTTTTTGAACAAGCTCTCACACGACAGAGGGACAAAATGATGGATAGTTTTTCCCACATCCTTCAATGCCTACCTATAACAACAGGCACGTATTCATAAAGAAACCACTTTGGAGGCACCTCTCCTTTCAAGGTACATGTTAATTTTGATATTCCCATATTTGAAGGATAGATAGATGTATATGCCTTAGAAAAATGGTTAAATCTTCTAGAAGGTTATTTCTTTGTTCATAATTTCTCTGATAGGGAAAAGATCACCTTCACACTCCTTAAGGCTTTCCCCCATGTCAAACATTGGTGGGAAACTTACTAGGATAAAATTTCCACAGAGGATTATATAATATATGGGGTTGAGACCACTTTGGATTTTTTTGTGGATGTGGTAAAGGAACAATATTATCCTATTGGAAACTATGAGGACCAGTACATGAGATGGACCACACTACAAAAAGAGAGGGGCCAAGTAGTTTTGGAGTTCACCAATGCCTTCCATACCTTGCGCACGAAGATAGGTATCAAAGACTCTGAATGACATTTGGTTCTGAAATACCATGGCTCTCTACACAGATACATCCAAACTGAAATGGATTTTCTGGACATCTCATGACTCGGTGTTGCTTATCGATATATTGTTAAAATCGAGCAGAAATTTAAGCACTAGAACAAATGGGAGTTTGGGTCTGTAAATTCACAACAACCAAAGTATGATAAAGATGACCCTAACAAACAGTCTCCCGAAAACCAGTCCAAGCCACGAGAAAAGAAGGGTCACGGAAAGACAAAGAAGGACACTAGAAAATGGTGCAATTTCCACAAAATCCCTTGGCACAACACTGATGAATGTCACTCAAAATAGTCATTGGTGGCCAAGATCAAAGACAAGGAGCCAAACCCTGATTCAGAATCTAATTCAGAAAATATTGATAGAAGACAGATCATCGACGCAAACCCCACTGCTATTGTCGTGACCGCAACAATTAAACCTAAAGAACCCATGGATCCTAAAGAGGGAAGCACCTTTTTCATTCGCAGATGTGGGTGAAGGGGATCCCGTCGCATTTTATTATTGATAGCGAAAAACAAAAGAACCTCATCTTAGCAGAGGTCATCAAATAGTTGGGATTGTCAACAACATGGCACTTGCAACCATACAACATCGGGTGGCTTCACCAGGGATGATATCTTCATGTCATCCAGTAGTGTCGATTTTCATACGACATCCAACCCTTCAAGGATTAGGTATTATGCGATGTTTCCCCACTGGATGTATGTGTATTTCTCTTGGTCCAACGATATATGTGGAAGCGCAATGATATCTATGATTCTCGACCCCATAGTGTCATTGCTACTCTGGGGGTCATCTCTACAGAATACCAGAGGTAGTTCCAACTACTATCCCACTTAAACAATTCCATAAGGTAGTATCTCATACTTCAAAATTCATCTTCTTCACAATCTTTTCAAAAGGTGAACAAAAGGATATTGCAACCACTATAGCCTCGTCTCAAGCACTTTTTATCCAACAGAAGCAGGTCGACAAGATTGAAACAAAGGGAAATGATTATTTTTTCACATAGTCATCTCATGTAACCAGACTATTTAAAAAGGTCCAATTGTTCCAGTCACAGGTTCGTGACAACCTTCAACAAGCTAAGCAACACAACTTCTCCAACAAGGCAAGCAATTCATCAAGATGTTGATTCAGCAAACACTTTTCCTTCTCCCCCAGGAGCTCAATGAAATATATACCATTGCTTCCTAAGTAGGGAGGATTGATCTAGGTGGATATTTGTGGCCACCCACCTTTTCCAATTGGCTCAAAACAGTTTTCTGGTAATTTTTCTAGTTTACTATTTTTAGCAGTTTTTAACTTTTGGGGCCATTTTGAGGGCCTAAATAAAGTTTTTTTTGGATCAAGATTCTCAGTGATAGTTGAAGGCTCTATTTTATCCCCCAAAATTAATATCCTTGACAATACCTTTCTAACAAGGTATCGTGTGCCCCAAACGGAGATCGTATGCCAAAGTTATGCCCCCTGGAAGTTGATACACCAAACTACCCAAAACAGGGTCCACAAAACTGTCGAGTTTTTATCTTCCGGGGTTAGGGTTTTGGATTTTATTTATGATAAAAATGCCTTTGGAGCCTCATTTTAAAATTATCTTCTTGCGAATGCGAGTAGTGGACACATCTCTTCTCAGAGATAAGTTGCCACCATTCTAGCGAGTCTTTCACTTTGTATTTTTACAGTCTTTCTACATTTTCTCTCATTAATAGAAAATTGTGTATTACTGTATCTCTGTGTTTATTGTTGCATCTATGATACATTTCTATTATATTATTGGATATCTGAGTTATCTCTATACATTTCTTTATTATATCTTCACTCTCATTTCGTGCCGAAAATAATCTGGATCAATGTGGTACCAGAATTTTGACACATACATCCTTAGTTTTCGATTTGTGAGAATCAAAGTTGATCACTACATATATTCCAAGGAAGAAGGTGGGAATTTCATATATGTATATTTGTATGTCGATGACATGTTAATGATTTGAAACAACATGGACGCAATAAAGGAGGTGAATAAGCATCTATCCTCCAAGTTTGAAATGAAGGATCTCGGTGCAACTAACTTCATTATGGGAATGAAGATTAAGAGAGATCAAGCTTCTAGAAAGTTCTGGTTGAATTAGATGAAGTATATTGAGATAGTACTGAAATGATTCAACATGCAGGATTTCACACCAGTGAAGGTTCCAATTCCAGTGGGATCAAATCTTATTGTTGAACAGTGTCCAAAGACATAGGAAGAGATAGAGGACATGGCATGTGTCCCCTATGCAAGTTTTGTTGGTATTATAATGTATGTGATGGTCTACACTCGACCATACAGTGCCCATGCAGTGGGAGTGTTGAGAATGTACATGTAGACACTTGAAAAGGATCACTGGAAAGTTGTCAAGAGAGTATTCAGCTATCTGTGTGGCACAAATAATTATGATTTATGCTACCAAGGAAGACCTGGAGGTGACAGTGGTAAATTAGATGTACATGGATTTGTCGATGCTAATTGGGATGGAGATCTGGATCAACGAAGGTTGACCAGCGGATGTGTCTTMAAAATGTTCGGTGGAGAAATAAGTTGGATGAATAAGTGGCATGCAGTTGTATCCTTGTCAACAATAKAAGTTAAATACATGATGCCCACTCATGGAAGCAAAGAAGTGGTATGGCTTCAAAGGTTGTGTTCATGAATCAGGTTTGAGAAAATAACTATGAAGGTGAGTTGCRACAGTCAAAGTGCAATATTCCTTGCAAAGAACCCTACTTTTCATCCAAAGACTAATCACATTGATGTACAATACCATTTCTTAAGAGATATGGTGGAAAGTAACAAGGTGCTACTGGAGAAAATAGACCCGTTGGAAAATATAGCAGACTCGTTAACCAAGTCTGTGAGTTTTGTAAAGTTCTCTTGGTGCATAGAGGTGATGGACATTGTTTCCCTATGTCTGTGAATGAAATTTTAGGAATCTCATGTTGCAGCAAAGAAGACAACAAGTGGGAGAATTTCGGGTTGTTATATTCTTTGCGGTGAAAGTCGAGTTGAGGTAGATTGACTGATGGTCGAAGGTCAAGGTAGATCGACAACAATTCAAAGTTAGAGGAAGTCGACCAGGAAAATTCGAATTCGAAGATACTGATGACAAGTCAACTGAAAATAGGTCAAAGTGTGGGCGTGAGACGACTGACTAGATACCGAATGAAGTATCGACTGGTAGTCGACTAGTAACTCGAATTGGAGTCGATTGTAAAAGAATTCCTAGATTTTTAGCCAATGATATGCATAGATCTGTAACCATTTTTGGGTGCCAATATTTAGGGTTTTTCCTATTGTAAAGCCTATAAACAGGTGTGTTGTAAGTTTGTAAAGGCTAATGAATGAATCATGTAATGTTGTAATGCACTTATGCAGGTTAATGCATGTGTAGGTATAGGTTGTTGGTCATGCATATGTAAGCTGAGTTGGCTGCAGGGTTGTTCTTGCGTAGGTAGGAGGGTATGATGTCGATTGTGTCTTAGGTGTGGACCAAGGTTAGACATGTAACCTTTTATTCTGATTGAATAAGAAAACAAGAGACCAGAACACTCAAAGTAATGTTGGTTTCTCCTGGTTAGGAGTTTTATGGTAAAATCTCAGTGTACTATGTGATTGCTTGTTTCACTTGTGTTCTTGATTAAATTATTCTCCTATTCTGCTAGGATTAGTGTGGATTTTCCCTACATTTCCTGACATCAATACCCTCCAATGTTTTCAAGTCACCCTCATCATTATAGATCTAGAAGAATACAATATATTTCAATTCATTAATAAATAATTGTAGCTATATAAAAACTAAAACTAAAAACATAATTAACAATTAATGACATTGGACATGGCTTCCATATCTTCCACCATTCCTTCATAACCCTTTTTCATGGATTACTTTATTTTTTCCGCAATGGGCTCATGAATTGGTCGTTTAACTAAATGCAATAAGAGAAAACCATATTTAATGATCACATATTTTAAGCTAATATATTATCATAATAAATGAGATTATATTGTTAAACTTACAAAGCATGCTCTAATCGTGGACTTCCTGGATTAACTTGAAGAACGTGTAACAATTTATTTCTTTGTATCCATTCGTGCGTCTACATAAGAAAAGATAAGATCAATGAAGTTTATTAATTCTAAAAAATGACAACAAAAATAAGTTATCAGTACTACAATATTAGATCAGAGAAAGATATCAAGTTTAAAACATATCAAAATAAATAACTACAAGAATATCAAAATAAATAACTACAAGCATATCAAAATCAACAAATTCAAGAATATATTATTGATTACCTTTTTGTCTTTTTTCTATGATGTCTCAGGGTCCACTCCTCATTCTTTCTTCTCTTCAAATATTATTTAGGCCTCTTTGAAATCGTTTAGGATTTTTTTAATACATATTTCTCAACATCATATGGTGTTTTTTTTATATCCTTTGCATTGTTGAGTGAGTGCTAATATGTTCATATTAAACTTATTAAAAAACAGAAAGAATGGAGTCACCTATAAATTCAATGACGATACAAAATGAAATACAAAAGGTGAGTGACTAGAAACATGAGTGAGTACATAGAAGAATAATTTAGACATAGTTCACTTGATATGTTCTCTCCTTCTGATAGTTTCAAAGAATTTATGAAGGGCCAACTCATCACTAAATCATAAATTTGGGAACTTTCTATACATATGTAAATTTTCTCTCTACTTACTAGCACACTTATTTCTACCCATTTTTTGTGGTATTCTTTCGACCACTCCCTCATGACTATGTCAAAAATTTAACTATGGAGAATTGTGCCACTTCTAAATTTTAAAATCTATCCTTCATTAGTAATTGGTATATCATAATTGAATGTATTTTCTCTATCTTATACTAATGAACAATATATTCATCTTTTTTCATCCTCGTCTCTTTGCTTTATTCTCAAACATTAATGTTCTCGCCATACAACAAATAATTTAAATAAAAATGTGGTATATCGGATTCAATTACATTATAAAATTATATAGACAATGTATGATAAATACTACCATGTCTAACATGCTCAAATCTACTACAACTAATACCCTTGGGAATTTCTCCCTATTGCATTGAATACAAGTAATCCATATCTAGTTGTCATCTCTCCCTTTTGGTTATAGTATTTAGAAATGATGTAAGATTTTTTATCAATAATTCTTACAACATAAAATAGAGTACAATAAGTAACAATTAGAATTATAAATGCAACTCTTTGTAGAATAATGCATATTTGTTAGTAGTATATATCATAAAGTATGTAATTACAACTCATTCATGTCTTTTTGTTGTTGCTTATTTCATTAGATACGTTTTTTACTTGTCTGTCTCTCATGTTCCTCTCTTTCCCTACATCTAGCATCATCATGTAAAGAATCTTCATTGTAATCCATATGACTTGTAAATCTATCACAACACGCTTTTAAGCTATCTACATATAATCTATGGAATAAAATATATGCATAATTTGACATGAACATTAAAAATATACATACATAAGATCAACATATGTATAGACGTAGAGACTAACCCTCTATCATTTTTTGTAACAAAGGAGTTATTAATAAAAAACCTGTTAGCATTGCTTAATCAAACAACCTAGATTAACCTCCTACTGAATGATCTTTCCAGAGTGATAGTTTCAAAGGTATACAAGATAACCAAGGAAGGTTCATTAAAATTTATGTATCCACGGTAAGGAGAGAGTTCTAGATTTCTCTTGAATCAAAATTTCAATATGAAGTCAATGAAACCTAGAAGATCATTTGATTGTTCCTACTTGCACCAATACATTGGAGTTGTTCATTGTTGAACTTGATATATCTTCTTAAGTTTCATGGTGAGTTTATTGAATTCAACATCTCTAGCTAGGGAGTCATTCTTATTGACATTTGTAGTTGCATAGAAGGATATATAAGATGGAAATGTTGGATAAATTAGGGTTGTGAGAAAATTTGATCCTATCATGTGAAGTTGGACCTAGGGGCCTACACAAATAGAGCACTATCGGGATGAACACTTTAGATACTACATCCCTTTATTTATATAACCCTTAAGTTTAGATGCTACATCCCTTTATCACTTCCTTTCAATATCAAGGGGGATAAAAATAAAGGGTGATAAGGAATTAAGGACACACTCCCTTGTACAACTCTCTCTCATGCTTAGATACTCTCTTTTTTTCCACATATTTTGTAAGTGTATATAAAAGGATCATGTTTCTCCCATCATTTATAATTGTCATCGGGCATCATCATAACAATAAATCACAACACCATTGTCAAATAGCATAGGTTAATATGCACTATATTTGTCACACTTATTGTATAGGTTTACAATGTTGCGTCCTTTCATCATCATACATGACTCATAAACCCAAACTTCTTAAGAGACTTTAAATTAGTTTCTTTCTTGTCTTGTGCACAATTTAAATTTCTAGTGTGTGTTCAAAGTAAATCACTTATAAATAATAACATTGGAAACAAAATATCTTCTTATGTGACCATCCACTTGTTAGTGTGCATGCATAATTTTCCCTCACATGCATACTCATTTTCCTTTGTATGCATGAGATAGCTCACTCTGCTATGAATGCATGAGCTACCTTACTCCAATTTTCATGTGCTAGTTTACTTCACCTTGCATGCATGAGATAGTTTACTCCACTTTGCATGCATGATCTAGTATACTCTATTTTTCATGCATGAGCTAGTTCACACCACTTTGCATGCACGAGTTAGTTTATGCTACTTTGCATGCATGATATAGTTCTCTCCAATTTGCATGTAGTTAATCCTATCATAGTTTCAATACTAACTCTTATATATTGCATCCAATTGCATTATATCAAGGGATTATTCATTCATCCTTGGATGATTATCATTCTTTTAAAGGTTAAGGAGAACTCAATTTCTCTATTATTCTCTTCTTTATCTTCTTTTGAATTTATATTGTATTACTTTTCTATTAGATTATAGATCTTGAATGTGTGCAACAATTTCTACATGGCATCAAAGTGATCTTGAATCTAAGAATGAGTATATAGAGTTTTTTGTAGGTGGAAGACACATCAAAGAGAACAGTAGATAAAATGGAAGACACAAGTAGTTATTCTCTTGCATAGTAAAGACTTGTATAGGATTACAATGGGAACAAAGATTGAACGCAATTCAGCAGTGGAGAAAGAAAAATGGTTTAATATGATCAATGAATCCTTTGGGTTGTTGTGCCTCTCGATTTATTATGACCTTCTATTATACATCAAATTTGTTGCTAATATGAATAAAGTTTGGACCACATTGGAAGGAATTTTCAAGGAGCAGGATGTGCTTCGAGGTCATCAATTGGAGAATGAACTCATTGTTTTGAGCTTGAGTAACTTAGGTACTATTCATTAATTCTTCATAAAATTCAAATGATTAATGAAAAAAATGAAGATTGATTAATTCTTTCCATTCTATCAAAATTGGGTCTTGAATACTCGATGTTTATCTCTACTTTTCATGCTACAAAACTAGCAATGGGAGTTTCTTGGAAGATGCCTCCCAAGAATGGTTTTGTTGAGTCTCTCACCTGTGACAAAGATAAATGTGTTCAAATGGGTTCCCTCGATTCCTCAAAGTCACATTCGCTTGAATCAAATGAGAATTCTACCAACAAATTCAAACAACAATTCAAAGGAAAGAAAGACCTAGATATGAAAAACGATAGAAATACCAAATATATTAAGGAGGCCCCCAACCCTAAGGGGGGGATAAAATAAGGATAATTTCAAGTGTGGTTACTTCAATAAATTATTTCATCCATAGCATTCATGCATGAATAAAACAATTGATCAGATGGCACATCCTCTTCAGTAGAAAATTCTTGGTGGGTAGATGCCAGAAAATGCTAGGAAGAAGGATGTTGAAAATCCCCTTGATGATAGAGGAAGAGGATGAGATGGTCATGCTTTAGTTGTTGTTTCTTAATCATTAGCCACATTAATTCGTGATTTAGAATCCTCTAATCATATGGCATCATCATAGGATTCCTTCACTTCTTTGGAATCGTGCACTGGTCCTTCCATTTTAATGGGGGGTGATACACTTATTCAGATCACACATTTAGATACCAAAAAGCGAGCACAGTTCACTATGGATTCAATAGTGATTTTAGATATTTTTATGGATCAAAGGTTGTTGTTGGGGTAGAATATCACCATTATAAGTTATATGTTTTTCCCCATATCATTCCTAAATATCCTTCTATTTTACTATTGACACATGTTAATCAAGTCAACAGGTTATGGAATGAGATATTTGGTCACCTAAATTAACACTACTTGCAACATATTAGCAAGCAGGATATGATGCCAAGTCTGTTAGACATAAAATTTTCTAATGGAGTTTGTCGAGGCTGCATACTTGGAAATCATCTAGAAGATAAATTTGAGAATGGGAAGGTATGTAGGGTCTCTTCACCCCTTGATCTTCTTCAAAGTGACATCATGGGCCCATTCCCTCACTCATCCATGAGCATGGCCAAGTATGTGTTGACCCTTATCTATGATTGGTAAAGATACACTTGGTTGTATTTTCTCGAGATAAAATATGAAGTGTTTGAATATCTAAAAGACTTCAAAGAACTTGCAAAGAAGCAGTCAGGGAAGGGGATCAATATCTCACATATAGATAATGAGGGGGAGTATGTGAAAAAATAAGTCCAAAATCTATGTGTAGAATCAAGTATATTGTCACTACATCCTTATAGACATATACATATTTACCAAATCCTATATAGATCAAAATTTCATAGATTTGCAAGCTCACTTGGGAGTGAAGGAGACATCTACTTTAGAGAATGTTGCTTAGCCTACTCATCACTGTCCTCTTTGGGGGGTTCTTCCTACTGTGTTTTCCCTCTTTCCTCACTTTTTGGGGATAGTTTTAGTACTTAGGTACCTAACATGGATTCATATTGTTGAGACCCAATTTTTTTCTTTTCATGCATCATACTCACCTAAGTTAGGATTAAGGGGGGTTGTTTTTTTACATGCATCATTTTCCCTCACATGCATACTCATTTTCATTTTTATGCATGATCTAGCTCACTCTAATTTGCATGCATGAGTTATCTCACTCCATTTTTCATGCATGAGATAGCTCACTCCACCTTGTGCACATGAGCTAGCTCACTCCACCTTGCTCACATGAGCTAGTTCAATCCACCTTGCATGCATGATCTAGTTCACTTCACTTTGCATGCATTATCTAGTTCACTCCACCTTGCATGCATGAGATAGTTCACCCCACTTTTCATGCATGAGCTAGTTCACTCTAATTTGCATGCATGAGCTAGTTTACTCTACTTTTCATGCATGACCTAGTTCACTCCACTTTTCATGCATAAGTTATTTTACTCTACTTTGCATGCATGCTCTATTTAACTCCACTTTCCATGCAGTTAAGCATATCATAGTTGCATGACTAAATATTATATATTTCATTCAATTGCATTGTATCAACGGATTATTCATTCATACCTGGATGATTATTACTCTTTCATAGGTTAATCAAAATTCAATTTCTTTGTTATTCTCTTATGTTTTCTTCTTATAAATTTATTTTGTATTACTCTTATATTAGATTCTAGATCTTGTAGATGTGCAACAATTTCTACAAGGTATCAGAGGAAGCTTGAATCTAAGGAGGATTATACATAGTTTTTTGCAACTGGAAGACACATGAAAGAGAAGAAAAGATAAAATGTATTAGCCTTGTTGAATAATCCTCACTCAATTCAACTACTATGAACATAAGACACAAATAGTTATTCTCTTACGAAGTAAAGGCTTGTATAGGATTACAATGGGAGAAAATATTGAACCAATTCTACAGTGGAGAAAGAAAGATGGTTTAACAAGATGGATGAATCATTTGGGTTGTTGTTCCTCCCAATTTATGATAACCTTCTAATCCAAATAAAATATACTACTACTCCAAATAAAGTTTGGACCAGATTGGTAGGACTTTTCGGGGAGAGGGATGTGCTTAAAGGTCATCAATTGGAGAATGATCGCATTGCTTTGAGCCCAAGTAACTTCGACACTATTTAATAATTATTCACAATATTCAGATAAGTATTGCAATAGCTCAAGCTATTCAGTAAAGAAAATAACTAAGAGTGGTTCATTCTTTCCATTCTATAAAAATTGGGTGTTGAATATTCATTGTTTGTATTTACTTTTCATACTACAAAACTAGAAATGGGAGTTTCTTAGAAGATGCATCCCATGGATTCTTTTGTTGAATATATCACCCATGAGAAATATAAGAGTTTTAGAATTGGTTCCCTCAAGTATTCAAAGGCACATGAACTTGCAGCAAATGAGAATTCTAGCAACAAATTCAAACAAAAATTCAAAGGCAAGAAAGACCTAGATCCAAAAAAGGACAAAAATCCCAAATCTATTGAGGATACCTCCAACCCTGGGGGGGGATCAAAGAAGGATAAGGTGAAGTGTGGTTACTACAATAGAGGATTTCATTCACAACATTCATGCATGAATAAAACAATTGATCATATGGAACATACTCTTCAGCAAAACAATCTTGGTGGGAACATACAAAAAACTGATAGGAATAAGGATGTTGAAAATCCCCCTAATGATAGAGGAAAATGATGTTATGTACATGCTTTAATTTTTGTTTCTTCATCATCAACCACATGGATTCTTGATTCAATAGCCTCTAATCATATGGCCTCATTACAGGATTCATTCACTTCTTTGGAGCCATGCACCCGTCCTTCCATTTTAATGGGAGATGATACACTTATTCATATCACACATTTAAGTACCAGAAAGTGGGTGGAGTTCACTCCATATTCAATAGTGATTTATGATATTTCTGATGGATCAAAGTTTTCAGTTGGAGAAGCAGATCACTAGTCTAAGTTGTATGATTTCCCCCATTTCATTCCTAAATATCCTTATATTGTAATACTAACACATGTTAATCAAGTCAATAGGTTATGGCATGAGATATTTGGTCACCTCAATTACCACTAATTTAAGCATCTTAGCAAGAAGGGTATGGTGATAGGTAAATTGTTGGATATAAAATTTTATGATGGAGTTTTGTATATTTTAACCTTGTACAATTATTTACTGCAAACAGATTTTCAATAAAAGAACATAAAATATACAATGGAAAATACACATATTACATAGATATTTTTCCCCTAGAAACCCAAACCGAGAAAACCAACATATTATATATTCATTCACATCATACATTATTTACAATACAATATACATACAGGATCCTGTAGCATCCAAAAAACCATGATCCAATAACCCAGATTAGTCAACAACCCTAATTCCTTAACCGGAAATAGAAAACCATCGACGAAAACCATGTGCCAAAAAACCACCCAAAAAAGGACACAAAAACCCGCCAAAAACAATTTCCTAGGGCGCTTCCCCCGAACCCCTGCAGAAGGGGGATCCTTCCCCCATGCGACCCCCCGTATGGGGGAATCTGTCCCTTTGTGAACCCCAAGGAAAGGGGGCACTCTGCCCCCCTTTTACCCCCCTGTGCACCCGACGCAACATAGACCATTATTTCTAACCATGAAAAGAATATAACACATACCCAACATTCTCCCACTTGTTGTTTTATTTGCATGCAGGGGGTTACAAGGTTACATAGTCAACAATACAGGGAAGCAATTCCCATAGATCCTCTACACCAAGATAACTTCTCAGTGCTCATAGATTTTGTTAATGAATATACAACATTATTCAAAGTGTCCACCTTCATCAGAAACACCTTCTTTTCTTCAATCATGTATCTCACAAAGTGATATTGAACATCAATATACTTTGTCTTTGAATGATAACATAGGCTCTTTGCCAGAAAAAAATGCACTATGGCTGTCATAATCTATCCTTACATATTTTTGTACCAACCCAATACCTAAACACAATATTTGTAACCATATTTCTTCCTTGCTTGCATGAGTGGTTTCCATGTATTCAACTTCTGTAGTTGAAAGTGCCACTACATACTGGCTTTTGCTCATCCAACCAATTTCTCCTCCAAACAGTTTAAACACATACATGCTTATAGATCTTCTACAATCCATATCCCCAACCCAGTCTGCATCCACAAAGCCATGTATGTCCAACACTCTTTCCAAACCTATTCTTCCTTGATAGAAAAATCCATAACTAGTAATGGCATGCAAATACATGAAAACTCGCTTTATTGTTGTCCTATGCTCCTTTCCTAGTTTTGACATATACATGCTCAAAACTCTCACTGCATGTGCAATGTCTAGTCTAGTAAAAACCATTTCTTACATCAAACTGCCAACTGCACTCGCACATGAAACATGAGACATGTCATCCTCCTCTTCCCGTGTCTTGGGAAACTGATCCACAAATAGCTTTACACCTACAGGAATAGGTACCCTGATCAGTTTACATTCCTGCACATTAAACCTCTGCAATATGATATTGAAATATTTTCTCTGATTTAACCAGAGTTTCCTATTTTCCAGATCTCTTTTAATTTCCATTCCCAAAATGAAATTTGCAGCACCAAGATCCTTCATGTCAAATTTAGAGGACAACTGAGTTTTCACATCTTGGATAATCTCCTTGTTGTTTCCTATCAGCAACATGTCATCCACATACAAGACCAAATAAATCAAATGATCACCAATTAATTTGAAATACACACAGTGATCCTCTTTTCTTCTTGTGGAGACAAGTCCCAACATATAAGTATCAAATTTTTTATACCAAATCCTTGGTGATTTTTTTAAACCATATAGGGACCAAGGATGATTTTAGGGGATAAATTTATCTCATGGGATAATTTTCCATAGTTTGTCCCAAAAAAATATTCACCATTCTAAAAATGATTCACCCAAATTCTATAGGATAAAATTATTTTACCTTAAAAATCGCCAAAATTTTATACAAAATGCATAAAATCCATAGAAATTTGAATATTTTTACAACCATTTCTCCAAACATTTATAGTTTTCATATGAAGTATTAGTAAGATTCGCCAAGGTTTCTACATTTTAAAATAAATTTCCATCCTTAAAATCATCCCTGATAGGGACTTTTCAGGTTGCATACCAGTTCTTTCTTTCCCTTCAAAACAAGGCCTTATGACTGCATCATGTATATTTATTCCTTCATATCCCCATGTAGGAATTTTTTCTTCACATCCATCTTTTATTATTCAAAATCAAACATAGAATCAACAAATAAAATAAATCTAATAGAAGTTAACTTGGAAACATGAGAAAAACTCTCACCAAAATAAATTCCCTCAACCTGGGAATAACCCTTTGCTACTAACCGAGCTTTTTAATTCTCCACTTTTTCTTATGCATTCAACTTCTTTTTAAATACCCATTTTTTTCCAATGGGATTTCTTCCAATTGATAACTCCACTAGATCCCAAGCCTCATTATTATCCAATGCTACCATTTCTTTGACCATGGCCTTTTCCCAAATTTTTCCATCCTATGAATCCACTACCTCCCTAACATTTCTAGGACCATCATCAGTAATAGACCAAGAAAAATTTGAATAAAAATAAGGTGGAGTATACCTTTCTAGTATCTTTTTTTCTCGAATTGATCTCCTCAATACTTGGGTATGAGGATCTTCTTATTATTATTCATGTTTTTATGTAGAGCTTGATTCATCATCCTTTGACTCAAACTCTATCTTCTTTGGTTCTTCCTTACTTGGTAGGACTTCCTGTTTGAAAACATCTTTCATTTCTCTAAATACCACATCTCATCTATACACAACCTTGTCAGTTTCTGGGTTCCAAATATTATAACCTTTGAGACCATATTTATACCCAATAAATATACATTGTTTGGCCTTCTTATCTAGCTTACTCTTGTTTTCCTTTGGAACATGAACATAGGCCTCATAGCCAAATACCTTGAGATGTGTAAGAGACGGTTTCTTACCAATCCATACCTCATGTGAATTCTTGTCATCCATTGTTGATGAGGGTGATCTATTGACCAGCTAACATGTAGTACCCACTACCTCTACCCAGAAATATTTCCCTATGTTAGTTGTGGAGCCTGATTATCTTCCTATTTCATAGGTATTTATTTTCAAATGTGTCTATACCCCATG
>SNQJ01S0013728.1:219651-256172 GCA_010110895.2 Picea sitchensis | reverse complement strand
GAGATGAAGGATTTGGGCCTTCTTCATTATTTCCTTGGATTGGAAATATGGCAGCGAGATGGTGAACTTTTTGTGTCTCAAGGAAAGTATGCAAGGGAGATAATGGGTAAGTTTCACATGGAGGGTTGCAAACCCATGGATACTCTTCCAGGAAACTAGAGGAAAGAGGATGCTACTTCTGGAGAGGTAGTGGATGCTACTGTTTATTGACAGTTAGTGGGTTTGCTAATATATTTAGTGAATATGAGACCAGACATTTGTTATGTGGTTAACCAGCTAATTCAAGTGATGGTTAAGCCTACCAAACTCTTTTGGAAGGCGGGTAAGCATGTCTTGAGATATCTGAAGGGAACATCTGAGTATGGATTATGGTACAGACAGATGGATGAGATGAAGTTGCATGGATTTACAGATGCATATTGGGTGGGAAGCCTAACAGACAGAAAGAGCACATCAGGGGGGATCTTTAGTATCAAATCTACAGTTGTTTCTTGGTACAGTAGGAAACAAAGATCTGTGGCACTTAGTTCAGCGGAAGAGGAATACATGGAAACAAGTCAAGCTGCATGTGTAGCTATCTAGATGAGAAAGATCTTGGTTGGTTTGTTTGGTTCTCATTTAGATCCGACAGTGATTTATTGTGATAATC
The DNA here is from genome assembly GCA_010110895.2 of Picea sitchensis. Taxonomy (NCBI): domain Eukaryota; kingdom Viridiplantae; phylum Streptophyta; class Pinopsida; order Pinales; family Pinaceae; genus Picea; species Picea sitchensis. The sequence continues at coordinate 255,523 of SNQJ01S0013728.1, read as the reverse complement.
AGAGTTGCATTAAACTCTCTATTAATCATGTGTTTCATGATAGATCTAAGCATATAGATATCTGGTATCATCATCTCAGAGATTGTGTGCAACGGAAGATCATGTTGCTTCAATACATTCCTACAGAAGATCAGGATGCAGACATTCTGACGAAGGCACTCACCAGGAGAAAATTTGAATATCATCGAGACAGGATTGGGGTGAAGGATAATCCCTTTCTTGTTGAGAGGGAGTGTTGAAAATTCAACAAGAAACAAGTGTCTAATTTACTTTTCCCTTAAATAAATTGGACAATAAATATTTATCTATTATCTCATTTATAACTGAGTGAGTTGGAATTGTAACAGAATTATAAGTGTAGTTATGAGAGTTGTGAAGTAGTTTAACTCAATTAAGTGAGTTAAGACCAGTTGTACTAGTTGTAACTAAAATTGCACTAGTGAGAGTTCAGTAAATTAATTATTGATTAATTCAAAATCAGTGAACTCACATGCAACTGAAGATTCACCACGGTTAACTACATGCATGTCAGATCCAGTGGAGACCCAGTTGAGATAACAGGTGAAAAGGATAGTTTGGCTATTAGTTTTGATTTGATCACACATGCAGTGGATATGCTCATGATCATGTGAAAACTAGGAAATTCGAATTCATTTTGTGAGAATTCTAATTGCAGGGATTGTGTAGAGGAGGCAGGTTGTCTAGACACAGAGAATTGGCACATGTATTTGTTGATTTGTGTATGACAGTGTGAGACGATTGTATTGTACTGAGAGATCTTGTATTAGAGTTTTGTATGAGATTGTTTCATGATTCATGATATACATAATATATGATAGTGGAGTTTTTAGCTTTATGCTTTCCCGAAAAAACTTTTTTGTTATGTGTTCTTGATATTTCACTTTGTGATCGTGGTTTAATTTTCCATAAGAATAATAGTAGAAGCCATTATGTATTTAACAATGGAATATAATTGTTAGATCAAGAGAATCGCAGGAAATACTTAATTTGTATTGAAATTTCTACATCCTTCCCCTGCACTTATTTTCATGCCTACGATTTCATTTGACAATTTATTTATCATCCCTTGTAGGTATTCTATGTCTCCACTTCCCTTTTCGGGACCTTTTTATGTTTGTTTCCCTAGGGTTCTAGTAAAAAAGAGTCCTCTCCTGGGTGGAGGTTGAGATTCCTTCTTAAATAGTGAGACCTGGCCCTCTTTACATCCCTTCATTTGGAATTCAATTGTTTTGGCTTCCTCAAAATTTTCAGCTAGGGTATGCTTGGCAACCCTTTTTACAAACATGGAAATAGAAGTTGGGAGAGAATTAACATATACCTCAATTTTCAACTCCTGAGTGGGTTTAGCTTCGAGTTGAAATTTGTTCAAGATAGTGGTAAATCRTTGATTGAGTTCTTTAACCTTTTCTTTTGAGCTCATGGTGGTAGTTAACAGTTCATCCATTAAATCTCATGTAGTGGTTTCTTCTGCAAATTTGTCTAAAAACTCATTTTGAAACTTTGTCCAACTAGTTATGGACCCTACAGGCAAGTTAAAATACCACGTGGAGGCTGAATTCTCAAATGTATAGGGAAAAAGCATGCATAATATGTCTTCATGTTGGGCATTCATCAGTCTAATAGCTAGTATGAAATTTTTAATATGATCTTCAAGAAATTTGGACGTTTCAGGGTCAAACGTGGGGAGTAACTTTTTTGGATGTCGAGGGAGGTTATGTACCCATCCGAGGATTTCTAGAGAGTCTCTGGCCAACCAAGGTTGATTATTTTGAGGTGGAATTCCCCTTTCCTCATTATGATCATCGTTATCCTCCATGTCATTTGAATCCAAAGCTGAGCGATCTGAGTTAAACCCTTCCTCATCAGATTCAAAATCATCGAGCTCAGAGTAGTTACGAGTTGGTGTCTCAGGGATCAGATTAAGGGGATGTTCGATCTCGGTGAGGGAGAAATCTATCAGTTCTTCTACTATGTGAACAAAAACCTGGTCGAGGGTGTTGTACATTGGTCTTCTTACTTGTTTTCTATAAGGAAGTAACAGAGCTAAGGGTAATGATACAATTTTTTAGGCGTAAGCTCTTGTGATTCTTCTGAACTGGTTCAAATCCTCATGGGGAATAGTGTAAGGTATTTCAGGAAATATATGTTCTTCCTCTTTCTGGGGTGAGTTATTCATTTTAGGAGTACTCAGGGCATGTGGGTTGTCTTGAGAATGACTAGCCATGCATGTGGGTTGTTTTGAATATGTAGGCTATGTGAAATATATCAGAAATATTGTTAGCCATTCATTCACAGGCTCTCCTTATAGCGCCAATTATGTTGAGGGGTCCTAAATACCTTTAACTCAACAGTAGGAACCAAACCTCCCACGGAGGCCCAATTAGACTTTGCAACGTTTGATGGTGGAATGGTTCTCTAGATATTTCAATTCGGCCAATTTATCGATGGGATTTACATAGTGGTTGACAGGATATCTGCTTATGAAAGTTCCTCCTTCAGTTTAAACGTTCTCTTTTTGTCTTTTATTATATTAGATAGGTCTGATTAAATATGTGTGCCGATATAAACCAGCCAGTAAAAGGGGGGATCTTAATTACTGAAGAAGGTTGAACTTGGGATAACCCCTGTGCTCAAGAATGCATACAAATATATTCACACATGTGACAAGCCTAATACTAATACATTAACCTGCTAGTATTTAAAGTATTGACTGAGATACAATTATCGAAAGAAAACATACATGCAATAAAATGATGGCAAGAAAAATAGTTTCCTTAGCTCTAGCATTAATCACACATTAACACAACAATTTTTTTCATCATTAGAGAGAAGAAATACAAAAAATATTGAAACATATAACTTATCAATAGATTCATAAACTCGTACTCATTACAACATTCATTCATGAAATAAAGTTGGAAGTAATCTTCTCCTCAAATCCAATCACGCAACGCCTTTGATGAAAAATAGAAGTTTGTCTCTGGTCCTAAACATGACTTCTCAATTAAGGTAGTTCGTAAATAGTTCTTTACAATTCCAAAAATGAGGGTCTTTTCCAAAACCATCGACCTTTTATAAAAGGTCAATCCTCTTATTTATAATGAATCATTAACTAAAAATAACTATTATAAGTGCAAGCTAAGTAAAACAAAATATCGTCACATGGCGCTTTCATCTCTTTGTCTTCTAAGAATCATCAAATAGTTTTAATGAAGTGGATGACTCTTCTCATACTCCAACCATTTGACGAAGAGTCCATCGCATGTGTTGGCTTGCGGGAACCTGTGTTGGTCCGTTAGGGATGAAAGAATATCTTCCACTTCTACTACATGTTCTTTGTATTTGATTATTTTAACATTAAAACACCACAAAACTGCTAGAGCCTTAATCATACGTTCAATGAACTGTTGTACTTGACCTGGTGTCGTGCTCTCCACCTTTTCTATCTCTGTTTTCCATGATGAATCTTGTTTTGCATGTTGCTTGACTATGACATGAAGGTCAACAAATTCCTCAGGTGAGACGAATTCTCGGAGGCCGATGTCTTTCATCTCCCGATTAATTGTTTCCCAACTCTTTTCGCAATCAACCCACTTCTCCTGATTCAGCTTCCTTTAGTTTGGGTGCTCTCGAATAGCGTCTAGTGGTTGGATTTATTAGCGGAATTTTACCTGCAGCTAGAACATAGTTAGAGATCATGTAAGAAATAAGATTCATATATAAATAATGACCATCGAATTGAAAAACTTGAACACATACCTATGCAGCTTGTTTAACCTAGTTTTGATAATCTGAGGATCAACAAAGTCTCGAGACGCTTGCTTTTCTTCTTCAGATGCTCTGGAATTTGAACTTGTGCACCGAATGAAATTGTTCAAATCTGTTTTATAGATTTAAATAGGGATGAACTTACATTGTCGCATCAACCATTCAATTCGGGTTATGAGTGGATTTCTATTAAATATGCCACCAAATCTTCAAAAGACGTTTAAAATTAAATTCGATCGTAGGTTGACGGCGTGGGCACGGGTTGTAACGTGGCCTATCAATGATTTCAAATCATTGTTGTTCAATCAAAGCATGGGGAAGCAACATATGTGGGATGAATCATTAACTAGTTTATTGAATGCCATAATCCAATCGAATCTTGTGTCGAAAACATCCCATCATTACGCTAGTCCAGCTGGTGAGTCGGGGGTCGAAGTTCTACTTTAAACAATTTTCGTTGATATATTCTTGCAAAAGCTCTAATGCCGAATGATATTTCCATACAGAGATGACATGGAAAGAATGATATGGAGGTGTGACTAGGACACAGGAAACCTTTATACGACTCAAGATGAAACTAGGTCGTACGACACCCTTACGTGATAAAGACACATGGCACTCGAGACCGGCATCTTAATTTACTCATGTTAATCGGAATCGATACTTTCCTTAAGCTACACATTCTAAAACCCGATCCTATATTGTTGACGCTGAAAAGTATAAAGGATCGATGATCGACGATAAACCTACCCAAGTGTTCCTGGATCGCCTCTCTCAAAAAATTCTCGATGTCGAAAATGTATCGGGGATCGTCTATCCGCGATATGTTTATCGTAGAAAAAATCGATTGTTTTAACCCTTCTATATTTCCATGACCCCGACAAAGCACATCGGTCATCGGCTATCGGTGATTTCTTTATGGATTTTGTCAATGTTTGTTACTCTCGTACTTTACCAACGTCGATGATGATCTACTATCTTCTGAATGTTTGTGGTGAATAACATACACAAACGAACTCCACCTTCTACCAAAACTTATGATGCATCAATGATCAACGATTAGTATAAATGTGTGGCCACTTTACCTACTTGGATTTTGTCGATGTTGAACACAAGTGCGTTAGTTCCAATGTTAGATACAGATTCTTAGTTCAGATGTCAAGTTCTTTTAGACATGAGGTTTCATTTAACAAGTTGAAAAAAACCTAACTTGATTGATAAGAGTTATGAAAACAAAAAAATATAAACCATTCCCCAAAGTGAAATCAATTTAGACAGTCAAAGAAAACAAGTGGTACCCAAAAAGTGATAAAATTTCATAAGGATTTTAGGGTGTGTTGAGCGCACAACAAATGGTGATTTACTGGGCGAAAGTAGAATCTTTGTTCCTTCCTCAGGCTTAGTTGATGCAGAAGTTGGTTAAGAACCTAACTGGTTTTTTTTTATCAGAGACTCTTCTATGCTTGCATTTAAAATTCCTCTGGATCGTGAATCCGCACCCACCTATGGAGTTTCATCCTTTATTCCACCTTCGTTCCTCTTGACCATGACCTAGGCCCCCTTTTGACAAGAGTTGAGTAAAGAATTCACTGGCACTAGGCCTTTTGATTATCATCATTCACTTGTTGTGGTATTTCTCCGCTGCCAGTGAGCATCCATAGCCTCGGTGGAGTCATCCCGATGTCACAGACCTTTCTCCACTGCTAGAGAGCATCCATAGACCCGATGGAGTTATCTGCATGCCCTATCCTACTTCATGCTCATTTGATATAATTGATTTAGTTTTTGCAGATATTCCCTGAGCGAGTGGGTGAGGAGGATGTCTGTTATCTGCAAGATGAGATGGTTAAGGTGAAATTTTTCCTAGGTTTGTCTTGAGGTACATGTGGTCCTTTACAACTTTCCATTTTTCCCTTTAGGTTTTACCATACCACCAGGCGAACACTTCATCATTTTCCAAGGTTGTTTATTTGAAAATATTAGATGCATAACTCTTTTAAGAAAAATGCAGTTTGCTCAACGTTTCTTGTGTTGCATGCAAGCATGAGTCAAGAATAAAGTTTTATACATCGTATTGATTAAGGTCAACCAATTCCTTGAGGAACACAACTTTATTGCACAAAAAATCCACACAAAAGAAAAAGAAGAAATAAAGGACTCTGTAATCAACATACCTAACACCTACAAAATAGAATAACATGAAAACACACACACATTTTGTTTTAACAAAAATATTGTTTTAGGGCTTGGCCATTAACCAAGAGGGCGTAGAGTTTCCCCCTCATATTTTGCAACTGATACGTGCCTGCCCCAATCTTCACGGCCACCTCAAAAGGTCCAAGCCACTGATTCTGAAACTTTGAATGTTTTCCCTTTGGTTCATTCGCTCTATACCATTTCAGGACTAAGTCTCCTACATCAAAGTTCTTCTCTTTGACCTTATGCTTGTCAAAACACCTTTTAACTATTTGTTGATGAGCGATGAACTTTGAATTTTCTTTCTCCCTTTCTTCTTCCAGCATGAGGAGGGTATCAATTCTCTGTTTAATAACTGATGAGGGTTGTCCTCTAGATCCTTGAGCAAGCTGAAGATATGGAAGGTATAGCCCGTTCGAGAGAATGGCTTCTTGTTTGTATACCAGAAAGTATGGGGAGTTCCCTATATCTTCCTTGGGTGTTACTCTATCGGCCCATAAGGTATTATGAAGCAAACCATGCCAGTTTCCTTGATTTTCTGAACCTTTTTTCTTCAAGATCCTCACTAGGTTCTTATTGGTTGATTATGCCACTCCATTCCCCTGTGGATAGTAGTTTGCAGAGTATCTGATTACGATTCCTTTGTCTAGAGAAAACTTTGTTAGTAGGGTGAAATAAAAGTAAGCAACATTATCAAAAACAAGAACGGAAGGCATATCGAACCTTGTGATCAGTTGTTGTTCTATGAATTGGATTACCACCTTTTCATTTACATGAGTCAGAGGGATGGCCTCTTCCCATTTCGTAAAATAGTTTGTAGCAGTCAGTATGTATCTGTGTTGTTTTGAAGAAATCAGGGTAATTTATCCTATGACATCTAACCCCCATTGCTCGAATGGTATGGATATGGCCACTGGTTGGAGTGGGACAACTTCTCTCTTTTCCCTCCCTGTGCTTATTTGACAAGTTTTACAGTTTCTAGCATATGTATGAGCATCCCTAAATAGAGTAGGCCAGTAATAGACGACTCTTATTATCTTGTGAGTGGTGGTATTCCCTGCAAAGTGTCCACCTGAAATACCATCATGGATCACCTTCAAAACCTTGTCTGTGTCTTCACGTTTGAGAAATCTCAAAAGTACCCCATCATAATTTAAAGACCACTGAATTTATGAGTCGATATTGTCTCGATTTTAGTTTGAGATCTCTCCTTTACTTAGGGTTTAGGTTTTCTGGGCAAGTCTCGTGATGCATGAGATAAGTTAGTTTTCCATACTAACACTCTTTCCCTGAGGGAACATACAAAGATTCACTACACCATAACGCCAACTCATTCTCCCACTTGGAGTCTTCATTTACTTGGTCTTAGGCTTCAACATCCATTTTACACAATCCCTGTCCTTTAACCAATTTGGAGGGTTTTATATCTAGATCAAATTCTTGGACAATTTTTATCCAATTTCCTCTTCTTTCCCCAATCTCCTGTTGAGTGAATAGAGATCAGACTGCGGGATGAGGCACAATGACTTTGGTGTGATTTTTTAGGATGTAAGATATGAAATGTTTTACTTCTTTGTATATCGCATAAGCATGTTTGTCTATAGAAGGGTAATTCAGTTCGTCCCCTTGGAGATTAGTGCTCATAAATGAGACTGAGGCCTCATTATTGTCATCATCCTTGTGAGTCAATACTGCAGCTAAAGATTGGACAGAGGAAAAAGTATAGAGGAAAAAATATTTGCTAAAGTCGGTACTTCGCAACACTAGAGCTTGAGATATTGCAGCCTTAATATTTCTGAAAGAATTTTTTCGTTCGTCATCCCACTTAAATTCAACATCTTTGCGGATCATTTTTTGTAAGATTTTGGTAGTTTCACCGAAATCAGGGGTGAGCTTCCTCACAAAATTGATTTTCCCAAAGAAGGATTGCATAGCCTTTTTGTTGTGGGGTAAGGGAAGTTGAGATATTTCCTTAATTGGTTTTGTGTCTATGTGAATTCCTACTTCAGATATAATATGACCTAGTAATTTCCCTTCCTCAATACCAAAGATAGTTTTCTTAGGGTTTAAATATATACTGTATTTTCTACACCTTTTGAAAATCTAAGTTAGATGTTGGATGTGATCTTGTTTGTTCTTCGAATACACAATTACGTCATCCAAATAGACTACTACACACTTGTTGAACAATCCCTAAATACCTACGTCCATGGCCCTCTAGAAGGTTTCCCCTACATTAATTAACCCTAAGGGCATGCGTTTATGAGAAAACGTTCCCTAGTTGGTTTGGAAGGTAGTTTTCAATCGGTCTTCCTTTTAAACTAGAACCTGGTTGTAACCTGAAAACCCGTCTAATAGGGAGACAATTTCAGAACTAGACACGGTCTGCAAGAGTTGTTCCATTGGTGAGACTGAGTAATTATCCTTTTCTGATGCTCTTTTGAGGTTTCTAAAATCCACAAACAGGCAGATCTCCCTAGACATTTTCCTAACAGGAACCAAATTTGCTACCCAAGTAGAGTGTCTAACCTGAAAGATAATTTTCACATCTAGTAATTTCTTTAACTCCTGACACATGAGGATTTCTAGGGAGGGGTGGTCCTTTTGAAGCTTCTATTGGAAGGGTTTTACTATGGGTTTTAACGGGATTGTGTGTTGGATAATACGAGTGTCATAAGTTTTCATATCTCGGTAGGACCACGCAAAAACATATTGATATTCTCTGAAAAGTTTGGGATAGGATTTCCTTTATTCTTTAGACATTATCTTTCCTAGATTTATATTCTTAGGGTTTTCTGAGCTTCCTATATTTATATTCGCATACATGGGATACGATCTCCCTGTCTTTGTGTTTGTTGACCCTTTAAATATTTCCCTTAAATCAAAGAAGTTTTCCAAATTGGCTACCCCTTCCGGTATCGTGTGAAACTTGGGTATGTTACTAGAGTGATATGTTTCACATCTTTATTCATGGGAATCAGTTTCTACTAATTTATCTTGGAATACTTCATAATTAATATACAAGTCTTTAAAGTTTTCTTGATTGGTTAGGAAGTTTATAATCTGTTCATCTCCTTCAAAGACCTTCCAATTAGAAATATTGTTGGGCACTGATGGTTTGTAGAGTAGTTCCACAGTGAACCTCAAGGCTCCATAGTATTCTAAAGGGGATAGCCTTGAAGCAACAATGGCTAGGGAATAAACAAGAGTATTATGTGTTTTGGGGATCGCTCTAACATTGAAGGCTTCAAAATGTTCTATTAGCCTGTGCACTTCCTGTTCATAATTCCTCAAGTGGGGAGAGTTGCAATTTATAGTATTCTTTACTTTCCTAACTATAATTTCAGAGTCCCCGAAAATTTTTAGTTCTTTAATGTTTAAGTCTATGGCTTTCTTTAGTCCTTGCACTAAAGCTTCATACTTGGCAGTATTATTAGTACATTCAAATTCTAGTATGTAGGACAAGAAATTTTGTTTCCCTTTTGGATCAATGAGGATACATCTCGTTCATGACCCTTCTTGAGATTTAGACCCATCAAAGCATAGGGTCCAAACTTGTGAGAGAAAATCATTAGCTTCTCCATTCCTACTAACTCCCTCCTCTCCACCTACCTTCTTTGTGGTTTCCAACAGAGGTTCTTGACAGAAGACAGTTTCTTTCACCTCTACCAGTATGTTTACTTGAAAATCCATTTCATAGTTTTTAGTAAGAGGTACATCAGATGAGAGAGGGGAGAAATTACCGAAATCAGAATCGTAGGAGTAGTTTCCTAGCACAGGGAAATTGGTCGAGGAGCGTTCATTGAAGGATTATAAATCAGTGACAGTATGTTTGAGATAGCTTCCCCTATTGATCCTAATCATGTTTGTGTGTCCCTTTAATGGAAACCAAAGGTGAGCTAAGTTTGTGCTAAAGTATCCATTCAACTTTTCGAACCAATATTGACTAAGTATCAATCCATAAGCTTCAAGTATATCTACTACAATGATGTCAATTACTTGAACAAATTTCGGGTGTGTAGCCATTTTGATCATGACATCCTTGAGTTCTCCAATAACTTTTACCTGAGTTTTTTCTAGTTGTATAACTTTTTTATCACTTTTGAGAGGGACTGTGTTTAGTTTCTTGCAGATATATAATGGGATAAAATTAGAGGATGCATTGAATACTTCAAACGTTAAAAGGAATGGTGGGACAAAAGGCTTTCCTTTTTTATCGACAGAGAAAACATTCACATTTGGTTTATTTTTCTAGTCTGTGGGAGATGGATTTTCCCCTTGGTCAGTGCTTTTTATAGGGGTTTCTGCTAACTTCAAGGCTTGTAACAAAAATCCTTTTGTTGGGGAATTCTACACATGTCCATGACTGATACATTTTCCTTCAATATTTTAAAATCTTCTAATATGTTGTAGTCTAGATTGGGTGATTCTCGTGTATGGATGTTTATAGGATTACTTTGGGAGACAAAAGGTACTTTCGGGTGATCGATTTTTTTTTTCCTCTCATGGTTTGGGCAATGGTCGATTCATTCGACACCGGTTGACCCCTACTTCGCATTTGCACAGCCAAAACCTCAGTGGGTGGTTCTTGAACCTCAAATATATCATCAGAAGGCATTGGCAATTTAGGATCCCACAACATCATGGATGTTTCTTCCGACGGGTCAACTTCTTCCTGATTGGAAATATTCTCCATTGAGCCGCTTCATTGTTTGGTAAGGGAAACTTCGTCTAGGAATCAATTGGCCATCAAATCCATGGAATGCACCCATTGTGGATAGTCTCTTTCATAATGTTTATCTTGATGATAGGTACAGAAAGAGTTGGATGCTACATTTCCTAGGTCGATGTTTAAGTTGGTTGGGGGAGGTTCAATTACTTTGAACAATGGGTTTCTCGTAAAAAGGGGTTTATAAGGACTTTGGCCTAGGTTTCCTTCGCATGCACTTGTTTTCATGTCTACGATTTCATTTGACAATTTATTTATCATCCGTTGTAGGTCTTCTATGACTCCACTTCCCTTTTCAGGACCTTGTTTTGTTTGTTTCCCCGGGAGTCTAGTCAACAAGAGTCCTCTCATGGGTGGAGGTTGAGCCTCCTTCTTAACTAGTGAGACCTGGCCCTCTTTACATCCCTTCATTTGGAATTCAATTGTTTTGGCTTCCTCAAAATTTTCAGCTAGGGTATGTGTGGCATCCCTTTTTACAAACATGGAAATAGAATCAGGGAGAACATTAGCATATACCTCAATTTGCAACTCCTGAGTGGGTTTAGCTTCGGGTTGAAATTTGTTCAGGATAGTGGTAAATCGTTGATTGAATTCTTTAACCTTTTCTTTTGAACTCATGGTGGAGGCGAACAATTCATTCATTAAATCTCCTGTAGTGGTTTCTTCTGAAAAGTTTTCTAAAAACTCTTTTTGAAACTTCGTCCAACTAGTTATGGACCCTACAAGAAAGTTAAAATGCCATGTGGAGGATGAATTCTCAAAGGTATAGGGAAAAATCTTGCATACTATGTCTTCATGTTGGACATTTATCAGTCTGATAGCTAGTATAAACTTTTTAATATGATCTTCAAGCAATCCAGAGGTTTCAAGGTCAAACTTGGGGAGTAACATTTATGGATGTTGAGGGAGGTTATGTACCCATCTCGGGATTTCCATAGAATATCTGGCCATTGAAGGTTGATTATTTTGAGGTGGGTTTCCCATTTTATCATTATGACCATTGTTATCCTCCATGTCGTCAAACTCTGAAGTTGAGCGATCCGAGTTAAACTCTTCCTCGTCGGATTCAAAATCGTCGGGCTCAGAGTAGTTACAAGTAGGTGTTTCGGGGATATGATTAAGGGGATGTTTGATCTCAGTGAGGGTGAAATATATCAATTATTCTACTGTGTGAAAAAAAACCTGGTCGGGGGTGTCGACCACTGGTCTTCTTACTTATTTTCTACGAGGAAGTAACATAGATAAGTGTAATGATCCAATTTTTCGGGCGTAATCTCTTGTGATTCTTATGAACTGGTTCAACTCCTTGTGGGGAAGAGCGTAAGTTATTTCAGAGAATATATGTTCTACCTCTTGTTGGGGTGAGTTACTCGTTTCAAGAGTACTTAGGGTGTGTGGGTTGTTATGAGAATGACTAGCCATGCATGTGGGTTGTTTTGAATCTGTAGTCTATACGAAATATACCATAAATATTGTTATCGATTCATTCATAGGCCCTCCTTCTAGTGCCAATTCTGTTGAGGGGTCCTAAATTCATTTAACCCAACAACAGAAACCAAACCTGTCAAGGAGGCCCAATTAGACTCTGCAGCATTTGATGGTGGAATGATTCTCCATATCTTTCGATCCGGCCAATTTATCAATGGGATTCACGTAGTGATTGATGGGATATCTTCTTATGAAAGTTCCTCCTTCAATTTAAGAATTCTCTTTTTGTATTTTTTTTTATTATATAGGTTTGATTAAAGATGTGTGCTAGTATAAACTAGTTGGTAAAAGCATGGATCTTAATTACTGAATAAGCTTGGGATAATCCTTGTGCTCAATCATGCAGACAAATATATTCACACTTGTGACAAGCCTAGTACTAATACATTAACTTGCTGGTATTTCAATTATTTATTGAGATACAATTATTGAAATGTTGGTATTTCAATTATTTATTGAGATACAATTATTGAAATAAACATACATGCAATAGAATGATGGCAAGAAAAATCGTTCCCTTAGCTCTTCAGCATTTATCACATAATAACACAACAATTTTCTTTCATCATTAGAGACAAGAACTACAAAAAAATATTGAAACAACTAACTTATCAATAGATCTCAAACTCTTACTCATTACAACATTCATTCATGAAATAAAGTTGAAAGTAATTCCTCCTCAAATCCAATCATGCAACGCCTTTGATGAAAAACAGAAGTTTGTCTCTAGTCCTAAACAATAATTCTCAATTTAGGTAGTTCGGAAATATTTCTTTACAATTCCAAAAATGAGGGTCTTTGCCAAAACCATCAACCTTTGCTAAAAGGTCAATCCTCTTATTTATAATGAATCATTAACTAAAAATATCTATCATAAGTGCAAGCTAAGTAAAACAAAATATTTCCACATGGCACCTTCCTCTCTGTTTTCTAAGAATCATCAAATAGTTTTACTGAAGTGGACAACTCTTCTCATACTCTGACCATTTGACGAAGAGTTCCTCATATGTGTTTGCATACAAGAACCTATGCTAGTCCATCGGGGGTGAAATAATTTCTTTCAATTCTAGTGCCCGTGCTCTGTACTTAATTATTTTAACATTAAAATGTCGCAAAACTACTCAAGCATTAATCATATGTTCCATGAACTATTATACTTGACTTGGTGCCACGCTCGCCACCTTTGATATATATATTGTCCATGTTGAATCTTGTTCTGCATGTTGCTTGACTATGTCATGCAGGTTGACAAAGTCCTTGGGTGAGCCGAATTATGGGAGGCTGATGTCTTTCATCTCCCGGTCAATCTTTTCATATCTCTTTTCGCAATCGTCCCACTTCTATTGATTCATCTTCCTTTATCTTGGGTGCTCTCGGTGAGCGTCTGGTGGTTGGATTTCTCAGTAGCATTTTACCTGCATCTAGAACATAGTTAGAGACCGTGTAATAAATTAGATGCATATATAAATCACTACCATTGAATTGGAAAACTTGAAGACATACCTCTGCAGCTTGTTTAACCTAGTTTTGATAATCTGAGGATCAGAAAAGTCTCGAGACACTTTCTTTGCTTCTTCAGATGCTCTGGAATTTGAAGTTGTGCGCAAAATGAAATTGTTCAAAGTCATTTTAGATATTTAAATAGGGATGAAATTACCTTGTCACTTCATCCATTCAATTCGGGTTATGAGTGGAGTTCTATTAAATCTTCCACCAGATATTCAAAAGAAAAATTAAATTCGATCATAGGTTGACGTTGCGGGCGCGGGTTGTAACGTGGCCTATTGGTGATTTCAAATCATTTTTGTTCAATCGACACAAAGGGAAAAAACATATGTGGGATGAAGCATTAAATAGTTTATTGAATGCCAGAATCTGATCCTATCCTGTGTCGAAAACATCCCATCGTTTTTCTAGTCCATTTGGCGAGTCGGAGGTCGGGGTTCTTCTTTGAACAATTTTGATTGATATCTTCTTGCAAAAGCTCTGATGCTCAACAATATTTTTGTACAAAGATGATGTGGCAAGGTTGACCTGGAGGTGTGACTAGGACATAGGAAACCTTAAGATGACTTGAGACGAAACTAGGTCGTACGACAGCCTTACGTGATAAAGACATGTGCCACTCAAGACCAGTGTCTTCATTTACTCGTGTTAATTGGAATCAGGAATTTTCTTAATCTACATGTTTTAAAACCCAATCCTATCTTTTCGATGCCGAAAAGTATCAAGGATCGGGGATCGGCGATAAACCTACACAAGTGCTCTCGGATTGACTCTCTCGAAAAATTCCCAATGTTGAAAGTGTATCGGGGATCGGAAATTGGAAATATGTTTATCACATAAAAAATCGATTGTTTTAACCCTTCTAGATTTCCCCAACCCTGAGAAAGCACATCGGTCATTGACTATCAGTGATTTCTTTATGGATTTTGTGTTTCTATTCCTCCAATAATTTGTTGACACCAATGGGGATCGACTATCCCCTGAATTTTCGTGGAAAATAACTTACGCAAACCAACTCCACCTTCTACCGAAACCGATGATGCATTAGCGATCGATGATTAGTGTAACTGTGTGTCCACTTTACTTGCTTGAATTTTGTCGATGTCGAACACAAGTGCATTAGTTGCAATGTTAGATGTAGATTCTTAGTTTGGATGTCAAGTTATTTTAGACACGAGGTTTCATTTAAAAGGTTAAAACAAACCTGACTTGATTGATAAGAGTCATGAAAACAAAAACAAAATAAATCATTCCCCAAAGTGAAATCAATTTAGATAGTCAAAGAAAATAAGTGGTACCCAAAAAGTGATAAAATTTCATAAGGATTTTAGTGTGTGTTGAGTGCTCAATAGACCGTTCATTATAAGGTCACATATCTGACGGTAGAAGTTATGTTAGGGTGTTTTTCCCTAGAAGGAAACCCTCTTTTATGAGGTAATTATATTGTGGTTGTGTATCATTGCGAATATTGTATTCTGAGAGAGGAGACTCTGAGAGAAAGAAGAGGAATATTGTATTCTAAGAGACTTTGAGGGAATTATATCCCTTCAATTGTTGGATAATAAAAATGAAGGACCTGGTAATTTCTCTGGTAGATGTAGCCCACACTCGGTGAACCATGTATATATGTGTCTTTATTGTATTGGGTATCCTCTATGTTTTATTTCCGCATTTGTTTTTATTTTATTTCTCTGCGATCCTGTTTTTCTAACACCCTTACCCAACACCATTGAGTATGCATCTTGATTTTTGCATCAGCATCCTGTTCATCCTTTCTGCAACTCCATTCTTATAAGGTGTATAAGGAGTAGTTTTTTTCCTTTCTATACTGCATTTCTTACAAAATTCTTCAAATTCATTCCCGCAGAACTCTCCACCACTATCCATCCTCGACACCTTAATTCTTTTCTTTGTTTGATTCTCAAAAAAATCCTTAAACTCTTTAAATATGTCAAAGACTTCATATTTCTTCTTGAGGATATATATCCAATTATTCCTCAAGAAATCATCTATAAATGAGAAATAGTACACAAATTTTCCCAATGATGGAACTGACACAGGTCCAAACACATCATTGTGTACTAGCTGTAAAATTACTTCTTCCCTAGTTGCACCAGAGGGAAATCTTACCCGATTCGGCTTCCCATATACACAATGTTCATATAAATTAAAATACAGAGAGCAGTTAAACATACCTTCAACCATACCTTTATCATGTAATAGTCGAATAACCTTCTCTTCGATATTCCCTAGTCTTTGATGCCACACCATAACCTTTTTTCCATAGACTATAGGAATTTTTCCTTCTTCGACTCCAATATTAGAAATAATGGAACTATTAAACCCATCACTAATAATTCTTCCTTGAAAAATATACAGAGTTCCAATCTGAAATCTCTTTAGCAACACCATTTCTCCTCGAACCATCCTCCAGGTTTTCTTTTTCAAATACTATTTTTGCCCTTGCATCATCCATTTTTCTTACATAAATCAAATTTCTGGCCAATCCTGGGATGTGAAGAACACTAGGAAGTGTTCTAATCCTTCCATATATGAGCCTCAACTTGACTTTTCCTCATCCTATGATTCTGGTTGTCGACTCATTACCTAGGAAAACATTTCCTCCATCGTACCTTTCATATTCACAGAACCACTCCTTGTGGGGAGTCATATGAAAGGATGCACCTAAGTCAACCAGCCATGCCTCATGATCTTCATGTGTTCTTGAATAATCCAAGTACACAATGTCCCCTCCTTCTTCATTGGAGGTGTTTTATTCTGTAGAGGGAGCACCTCCAAATCCATTCAATCTCTCAACTTTCTTAGATCTACATTACTTCTTGAAGTGACCTTCTTTTCCACATCTCGAGCATACCTTTACAAAATTTCTGGAAGTTTATATATACCCTTAGATTTAGATATCCCACTTGAGGACTTAGATCTATTTCTTTCCTAGGAGCGTCCTCTTGAAAATAATTCATTTGTTCTCTGTCCTTTCATGTTCTTTCATCTCATCTCCTTCAACAACAAGGATGCGACGACATCATTGAAACTCAAGGTAGTTGTATTACTACCTATGGCCACAACTAGACTATCCCACAAGTCTGGTAAAGAGAACTGTAAACTAATACACTTATCTTCATTTGAAATTTTAATATCAATAGATAATAAATGACTTACCATAGTATTGAAGGTGTTCATATGCTCTATCATAGAGTCTCCATATCTCATCCTCAATTTATAAAAATTATTCCGTAGGAACAATTTATTTACCAGGGACTTAGACTAATACAAGTTCCCCAACTTATCCCATAACTCCTTGGTTGTAGCTTCCCTTGACACATTCACTAATACTAAATCTGAGAGACACAATCAAATTGTTCTCTTCGCCTTCCGATCCAATGTTTTCTAATCATATACTGACATTCCTGTAGGTGCAGTACTTGGATCCACCGCAATCCATTGATCTCTTTCTACCAACATATATTCCATATTGATCTTCCACAACTCAAAACTTTAACCATTAAAATTATCGATCTCTATTTTCGAACTGCTCGCCATTTTTTTCATTTGAAGAATCAATTCTGCATATCTCCCACTATAACAAGGATTATCACAGTCCTGAGCCAAACCCATGACCATAAAGGCATCCCCCTGAAGCCAATAATTACTCTGATACCAAATGTATATTTTAACCTTGTACAATTATTTACTGCAAACAAATTTTCAATAAAAGAACATAAAAGATACAATGGAAAATATACACATCACACAAAGATTTTTCCCCTGGAAACCCAAATCGTCAGGTTTCCGGTACCAAATAAGGATAGAGACAAAGAATTGAAACATTTAATCTCCTTTGTTGTAACCAAAAACCTCTGGAACGATTGAGATTCTAGCATATAGAAATTTGTATAAATATACACTTTGAAGAAAGAAAAAAGGTTGGACATTTTTGGTCAATTGTAATAGAGGCTATCTCCTTTTGAATTAATGCAAAGCAATCCAGAGACTCTTGATTCCGTCAAGACTGTGTCATGAGTTTGTTTCTTCTGTGATTTCATTTTCAATTTCATTTCGCTTATATATGTCTGATGAATGTTTCATTGCAATTTAGTAAAACTTCTACTGTGGTGATCAATTTTTAGTCATCTATATCGTTTACAGTTTTTCCTCTGTATCGGCTATTAGTAGGTACAAGACCTGTGAACCTTTTAGATTGTCATATTTTATGCTTCATCAGATTCCTTATTATCTTATTTTCTTCTTCTGTTTACAGGGTGAGATTCTCCCTTGATAGGAGCCTTGCTTTATAGACAACGTAATGTTTTTCTCATATTTCACACACCATTTATTTAAAATATAACTCAGTTACAGAAAAGGGCCTTTGGTTTGCATTTTATCCTTGATATTGGATTCAAAGTTCTCTTTTATAAGATCAAATTGATACAACATAAAAACTTCCAACTCTCTTTTAAATTATTTTGTTCCTCTATGACTGTCCCCATTGTAAGACAACCTAATATTGAACCCAACTTATCTGACCAAACCCATATCACTTTAAATCTCTTCGATACTATACTTAAAACAACCACCACCCAGATAGAACTTGAACGTTCATGGGCCGCAATTGAACGGGACATAAACATCCAGGAACAATTGGAAGCGAGACAGTGACAACCTGGAAATCAACCTTAGCTTCCTCTCCCGAAGGTTGACTCTCCTCCCTTTTTTATCCTTTACTCACTTTCGGATGCCTAGACATTGTACTTTCTAAGCCTTAAGTACAGACTCTGGAACAACAACATGCTTCCATGAATGTGCATAATGTATTTCATGTTTATTTTCTAAAAACCTATGTACATGATCCTAACCATGTTATTTATTGGCTTTTGATTCAGGTAGAGACAGAGGGAGACTTTCAAGTCCAACCAATGCAAATATTGGACAGAAAAGTCAAAATGCTTCGAAATCGAGTTATAGAGCTGGTGAAAGTCCAGTGGACCTACTACATTCCTGAATATGCTAATTGGGAGCATGACGATGTCATGCAGGAAGAGTACCCATAACTTTTTGAATAAATTTTGAAATTTTGATTTATGTTTTTTATATGCATCAAGGACAGTGCCAAAATAAGGGGGAGGGGAATGTAATACCCTGGTTTTTACCCCCATATTAAATAATGTATTTTGTGAATTTATGAAAGGCCAGAGTGCCCAAACAATTAAAAGAGGCCAATGTGCCTAAGAAATTTAATGTTTTGATCATTATTAATAATAAATACATCACTTGGTTCTAGACGGACAAGGACAAGAGTTATAGGGGGCTATGATTCCACAAGAGAGGGGGATTGAGGGGCTAAGTGTTTATTTTATATTTTACTTTACACATTTTTGTTTTAATGGAAAATATCAGTTATGTGAGATTCTTGGGGGAAGGCTAAGTGGTTCTTTAATTCCAATAAATACATAAACCCATTTTTGGTCTGTTTGGGGGTTCACTCACTCACTAATTGTTCATTGTTCATTTTTCACATTGTTCATTATGTTCTCTCTCCATTCGTTCTTTCACCCATTCTTCATTCCTCATTCATTTTTTATCTTGGCTTTGGAAAGAAAAACGAATTGTGGAGAGGATCCATGGTTTGGTTGGCAGTAATGATTGTTGGTGTATTCTAGCCATGAATTAATGCCTGCATGTCTGAGATGCATTGGCATGTGTCAAGTTTTGACCACAACTGTGAATCCTGAGAGTCCAAACATGGAGATTCTTGACCATATGCATTGGATCCATGGAAGGAGGTGGATAGCCTGAGGGACCATGTGGAAATGAAGGGGGTCCATTCTCTTGTGTTGTGAAGGATGGGTAGAAGAGAGTTGGTGTACTTTGGATTGTTATGTGTGTTGAGAAACCTGTGAGAGCTTGAGTGCTAACTGGTTTGGGAAGTTGAGTGACACTTTGGAACCGTCCTTTTGGATTAATAGCCCTGGATCGAGGGTGAAATTGTTGTTGAGACTTGGAACAATAATGTTTACGGTCGGGTGGAACATCCTTGGTTTACAGCCAGTTGGTGATTCATTTAATTAAATATAAGTTCTCCCTGTCATTTGTTTCTCTTCTTATACATTTATTTATGTTGTGTATTGATTAATATCTCTAATATGTGCATTTTGATGTGCCTGATTGTAGTTTATTGTTATGAATGACATGTTTAAACATTATTTATACTGTAGCATGAATCTTGATCTCTTCATGTGAATATTTCATGCCTCTTAATTAATTAAAAATTTATCAGAATTTGAAATTAGTTCAGAAACAAGATTGAAGTAGTGTGCCCAGCATGTGGGTGGTTGGGTATGTTACAACTTTGATACCACCTGTAACACACCCAACCCCCTAAGTACCCTTTTGAGGGATGGAGTATTGAATTTTTTCTTTTCCTAAACCTCCTTGAATCCCTTTAAAAAGTACACCATCGTCTTATGTTCACCGAGATATTTCCAACGACTATAAGTTTGCTCAAAATCAAGCTCTAGATCCAAAGTTATGGCCTTTTAAAGATTTAGGGCCCTTATTGGCCAAAGGCCTCTTTAATGCCACGTTTCACCCATGTGGCTCCATGTCACCAATGTAATCCGACGTGGCACTGACATGTCACAACACATCATCCTCTAACATAGATGTGGCTATAGACATGGTACTTGCCACCTATTCCACCAGCCCCTCAGCTTATCGGGCCTCGTGATCTAGATTTATGAGAAGAACGAAATGAAAACAAAGAATTATAATATTAACACAGGGGAACATTGAATAATAATATATATACACTAAAACTTGACTTATATTAAATAATAAATATGATGAAACTGTAAAATGCAGACTAAAAACAAGCTTGTTAGAATGGTGGTAGCTTATCTCTGAGAAGAGATGTGACGGCTACGCTCATTTGCAAGAAGATGAGTATAATGAGGCTCTGAAGGAATTTTTACAAAAAACATGAATTTCAAAACCCTATACATCCAAAAACCTAAACCTAGGAGATGGAGCATCAAAATTCATGTAGGCCTCGTTGAGGTAAGTTAGTACATCAACTTCCCGAGGTCGTAAATTTTGCATATGATCTTCATTTAGGGTGCATGATAGCTTGTTGGAAAGGTCTTGAGAGTGAGATTCATTTATTGGGATCAATAAAATCCTTCTCCTATAATTGAGGTGCCATATTTTGAAAACATATTCTTTAGGCCCTTAAAATGGCCCCAGAAGTTTGGGACCCGAAAAACTGCTAAAAATAGTAAGTTGCCAAAAACCTGTTTTGAGCCATTTGGAATAGTTGGGTGGCCAACAAGATCCTCCTAGATAAATCCTACTCCCTTAGGAAGAAATGGTTTCCATTTCATTGAGTTACCCCATTAGATGAGGAAAATTTTGTTGAATTTGGCCCCGGGTGAACCACTTGCCTTGGTGCAAGAGCTACCCTGCTTTGACAACTCGATAAAGTTGGATCCTCTATTGGAGAGTTCCCTTGACATGTGTGTCCATGATATGGTTAGTGGATGCATGTTCCATGCAATTAGGGTTGATATCTTTTGGTTTCAATTTTTCTGCTATCTCCGAGGTGTCCAATAATGGTGGAAAATAAGGTTGAAGGAGGGCCACATTGAACATTGGATGAATGCCAAGGAAGGGGGGAATGTTCAGCTAAAAATAATTTTCACCCACAGCCTTGGTGATGGTGTAAGGTTCATAACAAAGTGGATGAATCTTTCAATGAGGCCCTATAAGGCGTTCTTTCTACAAGTGAAACCAAACTTTCTCTCCAACCTGAAACTGGTGTGGCACCTAGTGTTGATCATGGTGTTTCTTGTACTTAGCATAAATCAAGGAAATAGCACTAGGTGGGACTACCTTGCGTATCCTGTATAATTTCCTATTCAAATTAATATTAAAACTGTGAGGCCTAGACTCATAAACAACATGACATTTCCATAAATAAAGTTGGCCCAAAATAACATCACAAACTTCAAGGGGAGCAACATCACACAATACCTCATCTTTGAATGGATTGATGTCATATGGCAGGCGAAACTATTGGTTGACGCAAATATCACTTCCTTAGAAGATCCATCCAATGGTGTAGAACTGCAGGTGTAGCGTTGTTGGCAAGGCTAGCTTCTTGAAGACCTTTGTTGATATTAGGTTCTTATGGCTACTGCTATCAACGATGAAGTGCAGCAGAGTTCCTTTCACCCACATCTATGAATGAAAGAGGCAATCGCTTTCCTCTAGCTCATCGGGTTCATTAGGCTGGATCTTGGTGGTAGAAATGGTGGCACTGGGTTCCACGTCAATCCCCTTTTCTAGTTCTGACTCAAAGTCAAATCCCGCATCTGATTCAGAGGCTTTCACCTCAGCCATCAATGACTACCTTGAGTGACAATCAATAGTGTTATGCCAGGGGCTCTTATGGAAGTCGCACCACTTCCTGGTATCCTTCTTTGTCTTTCCATTGCCCTTCTTTTCTTATGGCTTGGACTAGTTTTCCTGAGTTTTCCCATATTTTCTCTGTCCTTTTTTCTACGGGTTGGAGCTACCCCTACCCTACTTCTGTTGTGAGGGGTTCCCAGACCCAAACTATCACGTCTTTTGTTTAAGCTTCTGATCAATTTTGACAACATATCAATAGGTCACTCCCAAGGATGAGATGTCCAAAAATTCCATTTATGTATGGATGTATCGATGCAGATCGATGTGGTACTTGAGCACCATATGTCACTTAGAATATTTGATACCCATATTGGTGCACAATCTATGGAAGACATTGGTGAACTATGGCACTGTTTGGTCTCTTTCCTGTCGCAGTGTGGTCCATCTTGTATACAAGTTGTTATAACTTCTAACAGGATAGTATTGTTCCTTAATAGAATCCCTAAAGGAACCCCAAGTGGGTGCAATTGCAAATAATACGGATCCCTCTATTTCCTTTTTCTCACAAAAAGTATCCCACCAATCTTTGACATGGGGGATGGCCTTGAGGACTGCAAATGTAATCTTTTCTCTATCAGAAAAGTTGTGGACAGAAAAATACACTTCTAGAAGGTTTAACCATTTATCTATGGAATCGGAATCTATTTTCCCTTCAAATATAGGAATATAAAAATTGATATGTACCGTGAAGAGGGTGACACCTCCGCTTTAGGTGGATGCATCGCTTTCGACAGTCGTCGAAGGATTTGTGCAAATTTATCCATCATCTTGTTCCTCTGTCGCTCGAGGGATTCCTCAAACAACATTTTGAAAGGATCTCTTGTCCCATCATCTTTATTTTTCCCTGCCATGGATGATTTCTTGGGCATGTGAGAGAAATTTTCCTCAATAGAAACAAGCTTGAGGCCCAACTCTCTATATCCTGACTGCGTCGAGGACATGCACTAAAAAACGACAAGGAGAAGACTCATATGATACCCCTGATTTGGATTTATGAGAAAAACGAAATGAAAACACAAAATTCTAATATTAACACAGAGGCACATTGAATAATAACAGAGATATAGTAAAAATTTATTTCTATTAAATAAGAAATATGTTGAAACTGTAAAATGCATACTGAAAACAAGCTTGCTAGAATGCTGGCAACTTATCTCTGAGAAGAGATGTGATGGATATGCTCACTCGCAATAAGATGAGTAAAATAAGGCTTTGAAGGCCCTTTTACAATAAAAATGAATGCCAAAACCCTAGACATCCAAAAACCTAACCCTAGGAAATGAAGTGCCAAAAGTCATGTGGGCCCCGTTGGGCTAATTTAGTACATCAAGTTCTTGGGCTCGTAACTTTTGCATATGATATTCGTTTAGTTCACAATATAGCTCATTGGAAAGGCCTTGACGAGGAAATTCATTTTATAGACTCAATAAAATCCTTTGGTTATCATATAAGTGCCCGATCGTGAAAAAAATGTCGTTTAGGCTCTCAAAATGGCCCTGGAAGTTTGGGCCCTGAAAAACTGCTAAAAATAGTAAGTTGCCAAAAAACTGTTTTAAGCTAGCTGGAATAGGTGGGTGGCCACCGAGATCCTCTTGGATAACCTTGGCCCTTTACCACACTCAACACTTTCTTTGAAACTTTCCTGAGACACGCTTTAACCAGGTGTTGACACCTTTCCATCACACATAGAGTTGGTGAAGTCGTCTGACGTCATTTTGGGATGTTGTCTCTTGGGATATTGGGACATCGATCACTGGGATGTCGGCCCTTCTTACATTTTCCAAAGTCCCCAATACTCCCGATCTGGGATGAGCTGGCACCTTGTACACACGACCCTATCATATATTTCCACATGTCTTATATGTGGCACTACACATGGTTTTCATTCCCTCATGACACATGGCACTCGTTTCCCTGTGGAACACCTTCCAATTACATCAATTTTGGCTTGACACATGGCATGATAACCACGTGACACATGGATCTCCCATGTTCCAGGATTGACATGGTATACATGTCATCATTGTACTCGTAGTTCACCCAACATGATGTTGACACTTGTTCGTTCCTTATTTGTTGATTGACGTCATCCAACGTCACCTCGAATCTATCGGGCATCAGGTATTGACCTGTTGTTAAAGACTACTCCTCAAATCCTCATGACAATCAAGATCTGAGATACAGTTGGCATCCTAGGGCATGTGGAACTAGCTAGTTATGCCACATGGCATGACATGTGGCACTCATTTCCTCCACGAATCCCTATCCAATATTGTTGAATCTGTGAGACATGTGGCACCAATCACGTCATGACACATCGTGCCACTAGGTAATCATGAACATCAATACCGCAACCCCTTACTGATCTCATATAGACTAAAACTCCCCATATTCCATCGTCCATGGATTACGAGATAATTAACCAAGTTAATCATGTAATTAATTAAGGTAATCCTATGATCAAGGTATGGTTAACTGGGTTAATTCTCGGGTTACAATTCTACGATATCTATGGCTAAGATCTCTCACGCTTCGATCAGACAACTATTACAATTCCTTCCATAATTTCGGTGTGGAAGCATCTCTAAGGATCGGATGGTGGAGATTCAGAGCATCATCCAACAGATTGACGATTCGCGTCGAAGAGACTCTCAAACCTCAACACTTTCCCTATCTCCTGTAACCTAAAACTCCCAAGGTCCATCATTCGATGATTACATAGTACTTAATTAAGTTAATCCCTATGATTATGACTCCTATCCTTTACCACAAGATCTACGGTTTAGATATATTGTCTTACCATACCCGATGGCTCAGATTTTAAGGTGCTCTTTCAAAGGATTAAGCCTAACAAGGGCCCACACTTGATTTTCTAGCGAATCAAATGTTGACAAGTGCCAATCCCTTAACCTCTTGTCTGCCAAGATGGCGTGACACATCATACTTGATGTCACTCCCTCTCCCTCATGACTACACTTATACATATTTAATAAATGGTTTTGAACCCTACATGGGAACCCTTCCCACTAGGTACTGGGCAACATATGTTTTGACGAGGTCTTTCACTCATAAGATTTTGATATCCCAAGGGTCGATACGTCGATACACCAGCGTGAACCCCCTCTTGAGATTGGTTACGAATTTGACAATTGAGATCTCTCAACCTGTCAATATGATGTTTCTCAATCAATTCATGATTTACAAAAGGATTTTCACCAACTGGACTAGTCCATGTCCTGGATGGTCTAGATTGATACGTTCCCCCAGATCGACGGTTGTTGATACTTGTTGAGTTTACACAAGGATTTTTACTAAACCACTATTATGGTGTTGTTGGACCTTCTTGGCCCTTCTTTTTGTTCCGAAAATGGATAAATCACTCTCTCTTCTTCATCCTAGATGAAGAATCACATGTCATAATATATGTGTACAATCACATGTGCAACTTCATGATTATTTCAAGCACGCGTACTTACAGTAATTACAATAATTCAATTTGTTAACAGGCATGACCATTTTTTAGTACAATTATAGGATATAACCATCCATGCATACAAACACAGGTATCCATCCATACATTGCAATTCAGTCACATGGAGTATAAGGAATACTTATCTTTTTGTATGATTGTATCCATCCAACTGACTGTGGGTGTACACTTTTCCACCCAACCGTAGGCTCAGATGCATTCACCCTTAGCACTCTGGCCACCCTCGTGCCAAGCCATGATACCACCAAGGAACCTCTCTCTTTTTGGTTCTTGGTGATTTGTGAAGGACACTCTCCTTCACACCACTCTAGGTAGATATTTCCCAACAACCACCTAGCTCAGTCCTCCATGAGGTTTGTCATATACCTTACCAATATCAATATCACAACCTTCTCAAATCAGTTCGGCTTTGTGGGCTCTTAGACCCAAGATTAAAAGATATTATGCTCTCTTCCCCTCGTGTGCTTCCCTTGCATGTATCCCTCTATTTTATTTGTTTTTCCATTCATGCATACCTTGCACATAACCCCTCGAGAAGGTTCTCAACATGTCCCCTTCCTTCTGTCATAAGGAGCTAAGGTCAATATGATATGTAGAAATGGTACTCTGTGGTACTTTTGGTTGTTAGTTTTCTATTGTCCCATCCAACCTTCCATAGTTTCATTCATTAGGGTGGTTGGGTTTTCAACCACCAATCTCCCCCATTAACTTATTTGTCTTGAAATATGGGATGAGGGAATTAATATGAACACTTCCAATTTAATTCTTTAGCAAGGAGGCTTGGGGTCCTTTATCTTAAAAGAACCTCCTTTCATTCCTCTAGTGGTATCATGGCCAATACTTAAGGCTTCATCCCACAATCAGTTTTCTTTGGAATTTACAATTAAACAATAATACATTTACAATATTTACATGTTGTTGCATGGAAATCACCAAACGTGATTAATTACATATACTCAGGGCTTAGAGAGGGGTGTTACAACATATGGAAATAGAGTGATAATCATAGATAACCATGTGAAAATATGGCGCATGGGGGAGTTTGTGTAATATTACATGTTGGAAGTATGCAATATTCCTGATACAATATATTATGCAGAACATAAAATATCTAGCAGGCAATGACAAAATAATAATGATATATCCAGAAAAATATCAAAATAACACCATAATAATCACCAAGAAGAGAAAATTTATTATGATAGCAATGTTCACTTGCCTCTTCGAGGGGGAAACCTCCAACAGAGAAGATATCTATTACAATAATCTCCAAGACAAAATATCCAATGCCTCCTACTCTTATTTATACAAATTCTACCTTCTAAGGAAACTTCTAGAGGAAGATCTTTCTAGAAGCAGAAGCTTCTCTTAGGTCTTCTTACATTGACTTATTATTCTTTATTTATCAGGCCTTATTAACTAATGTTGGACTTTATTAAATAGAAAACATATCCTACTAACTAATGACCCATGGAGAGGGGTAAGGATCGAATCCTAACATTCCCTACCCCTTCAAAATAAGCCTTGTCCTCAAGGTTGTAGGTGTGGAAATTGTTGAAGTATGGTCACGGGTTCCTAGGTCACCTCCTATGGTGTTGTGTCCTTCCACTTGATCAACACTTCCTTGATAGTGCGACCACACATTTGATGTTCACGATTATTGAGGAATGCTTCTGGTTGGAGCCACAGGGAACCTTATTCATCTAATTCTAGCAAGATGGTTTGGACTCTGCAATTTTGTCCCACCACTTTCTTCAGACGGGAAACATGGAACACTGGATGGATTTTAGAAGTAGAAATAAGGGCCAATTTGTAAGCCATTGAATCAATACGCTTGATGATCTGGTAGGGTCCATAAAACTTAGGTTCCAATTTGTGATGTCCCTGAGCTTTGAGAGATGTTTGCTTGTAAGGTTGGAGCCTAAGAAACACCTAATCACCTTCCTGAAAAATCCTTTCTGAATGATGTTGGTTTGCCTATTACTTCATGATATTTTGGGCCATGTGGAGGTTATCCTTTAGAGCCTCTAGAGTGGTTGTATGACCTTGCCACATTGTATCAATAGATTAAACCATGGATGTTCCAGGAAGATAGGTAATGACTGTCGGTGGCCTTTGGCCATACACCACTTCATATGGGGTCATTTTAGTGGTTGTATGATAGGAAGTATTGTACCACCATTCTGCCAAGGGAATCCACTGCACACACTGGTGTTGTTTGTCTGAATAAAAATAGCGCAAGTAGGTTTCCAAGCATTTGTTGACTACTTTTGTTTGACCGTCAGACTGGGGGTGATACGTTGTTCTCATGTTCAGTTGGGTTTCCTGCAATTTAAATAGCTCTTGCCAAAATGTGCTAGTGAAATTTGGGTCACAATCAGAGACAATAGAGGTTGGTATGCCATGTAGCTTGAAAATATGATCAAGACTTGTGCTACGAGTGTCGGTGTGAAAGGGTGAGGTAAGGGGGAAAATGAGCATACTTGGAGAGGTGATCAACCACCACCATGATGACAGACTTATTCCTGGATTTAGGAAGGCCCACCATAAAATCCATTGAGATTTTTTTCCACAGAGAAGCTAGAATGGGTAAGGGCTATAGGACGCCTGGAGACTTGATCATTTCACCTTTATTACATTGGCACACCTCACATTTTGTGAAAAAATGAAGTATATCCTTCTTCATTCCTGCCCAAAAAAAAGAACAATGATCATAAGCATATGTCTTTTGGAAGCCCAAATGGCCCGCTATAGCTAAGGAGTGAAAATCATTTAAGAGACTAGGATTAAGTTTTGAGGAGGGTGAGAAAACTAGTGGAGCCTTATATCAGAGAATATTATCCCACCAAGTGTAGCCACTAGGAGGATTAGGGTCCTCCTGAAGACACTGAATTAATTTGGAGGTAGTTTGGTGCGTTAGCCACTCTTGGTGCACTTCTTCAATCCAATCAGGGACCAGTAAGGATAAAGCAAAGAGGGAGTTTTCCTCCTCATGTTTTATTGACAATGCATCTACTACTATGTTATCTTTACCTTTTTTTTATATAATTTCATAATCATAACCCAACATTTTTGTCAGCCACTTATTTTGTTATGGGGATGATAGTCGTTACTCCAAAAAATATTTCAAGGTATGGTGATTGATTTTAATCTGAAAATGGCGTCCCAAGAGATATGGTTGCCAACTATGCATTGCATGGAGAATGGCCATCATTTCTTTTTCATACGTTGATTGACCCAGATTGCAACCACTCAACACTTGGCTAGTAAAGACAAAGGGTCGACCATCTTGGGTGAGCACTGCACCTATACCCGTGCTGGAAGCATCCGATTCCACCACAAAGTTTTTTTTTAAGTGAAGAGCAGCTAGGACAGGGGTAGTGCACATGGACTTCTTTAACTCTGTGAAGGCTTGTTCAACAACATGTGTCCAATGAAATGCATTCTTCTTAAGGAGGTCAGTCAAGGGCTTAGCAATTTTTCCATAATGGTTGACAAATTTCCTGTAATAGCTAGTGAGACCAAGAAAACCCCTTAGGCACTTTAAGTTCGTTGGGAACGACCATTCTTGCATAGCTTGTATATTTTTGGGGTCCACTTTTACCCCATCTCTTCTAACAATGTGCCCCAAGTATTCCACTTCGTTGGTGCCAAATGAACATTTGGTATTTTTGACAAACAATTGGTTTTCCTGCAGCAAGTGAAGGGCTTTGTCCACATGAAGAAGATGGTTATTCCAAGTGCGGCTATAAATGAGGATGTCGTAAAAGAAAACAAAGACAAACTTCCAAAGGTAAGGTTTCAATAGCTTATTCATGATAGTTTGGAAGGTGGATGGAGCATTGCAAAGCCCAAAAGACATGACCAAGAATTCATAATGTCCCTCATGAGTTCTGGAAGAAGTCTTCGAAATATTTTCCTCATTCATCCATATTTGGTGATAATCGGAGCGAAGTTCTAATTTGGTGAATACACAAGCACCTTGTAGTTCATCCAACAAATCATCAATGACAAGAATGGGAAATTTGTCTTTTATGGTCAGTTTATTCAGGTCCTGACAACTGGACCTTTGATAGGATCACTTAGTTGAGTCACCTCTTGGTCTGAAGCCTCATCTAATGGGATGTCTTCATAGGAAGAGGAAGTTGAGGCATCAATATGGAATAACTTTTGTTCTCTACATTTATGCCCTGGTGCATACTTTTCATCACAACAGTAGCAAAGTCCTTTCTTGCAACATTCCTCCATTTCGGTGGGAGAGACCTTTTGGCTCTTCAAAGTTTGTCTCGAAGCAAGGGTATCCCCTGGGAGAGGATGGGTGGCAAATGGAGCCTTCAGGGATGACACCTAGAGGATCGTCTCTGCTTCCCTGGATAAATGACATGCCTACAACTAAGTAGTAGGATGATGCATGTTCACATGAGCCTTGATAGATTCTTTTAGACCAATGATAAAACATTCAAGGTAAAATTAATCAGATAATCCCTTAGTACGGATAGCCAACTGTTCAAATTTCGTGATGAAGTATGTGATAGATCCAGTTTGGCGCAGCTTAGTGAGTCGGCCCAAAAATTGTGATTCGATATCAAAACGAGCACAAACTGCTTTGGAGAACATGTTCCAATTGGGAGGTCCTAGATAACATTTCTTATGCCACTGCCAATGTTCTTGATCCAAGTACAAAACCCCTACATGGAGTTTGGTCTCATCATCTCGAATATCATGAAGGGAGAAGTATTGTTCCATTTCATAAACCCACCCAGTTGGGTTGGAACCATCAAATTTATGCATGTCAACTTTGGGCACCTTATTCCAGGAAGTTGGAGAACCCTAAGGGGAGCGGGAGGACTGAGTATGTTCATAATGAGAATACTGAAGTTATTCTGGGTTTGGCTCAACATTATTACCCCTGAAGAGTTGCACCAATTTTTTGACTTGTTGGTCAAGGGATATGGTAAATTTATTACAAAGGGAAGCCATGTTGCCGGCAATTTGTTGTTCCAAGTGGAACATTCTATCCTCCAAGGTTTCTTGGTACTAAGAGCGAGTGGTAGGAATGGTGAAGGCTTAGGTAGCAACGAAGGTGTCAAGATGTAAAAATTGGGCTTAAAAATGATAGGTACCTGGTTGATCAGGAAAAAGAGAGGAATCCAATGAGATAGGTCTCAAGAAAGACATCCCAGAGGAGGTTGGGTCCATAGGAAAAAAAAGGCTTAAAATTGAAGGGTACCATTACAATCAGAGTGAAGAGAGGAATGTAATGGGCTATGTCACAAACAAGGGTGTTGACAGGACCAGACTCCTCTTTTCTCTTGCGGAGTTATACTCTGAACGGAATAATATTGCAGAGGCAGAATGCCCAAATTCTTAACAGGACAAAAGATGTAGTAATTTCGCAACCCCAATGCGGATGAAAGATGTAGTAATTTCGCAACCCCAATGTAGATGGAAAGTTTGCACTACAATAGATCTTGTTTTGTCTTTCTCTATTCTGTTCCCAAGGGTTAGGTTTTGCAGGGAATATACAGTCAAGGGTTTTCACTGTGCTATAGATCTCTTATATACGTGCAGGGTCCAATAGTAGTACTCGGCCCAATATCTCATGGCACCAACTAAGGAGGCTAGACCGTACCCTTAGTTGTACTACCCGACTACCCAAGTACTAGAGAGTCACTTCCTGAGTGTTGTTCTCGGTGACACTATAGCAATCAAGCGACCGATCGGTTTATCTACGGACAATGTCAGGATGCCTAGGCCAATCTGTATACATGTGTTTTCTGATGTGCTACCACTCGAAGGGGTACCAACAGGGGTTACAAGGGTGGCCAGTAGATGTGTGCTTAAGAACCACTTGTATTTCATGTGTGTATGACTCCCCAACTATGGGTTTATGTGCGTAATGACAAATATATGTAGCTTAAATATGTCGGAATACATCTCTACCTTGAAATTTTTTATCCCACAAATCTTTCCCTAGAAAGAGCTCTGATACCACTTGCAATATTCCTGATACAACATATTATGCAGAATAGAAAATATCTAGTAGAAAATTACATAATAATAATGATATATCCAAAAACATATCAAATGAAAACCAAAATAACACCAGAATAATCACCAGTAAGAGAAACTTTATTATGATAGCAATGTTCAATTGCCTCTTTGAGGCGGAAACCTCCAGCAGAGCAGAGCTCTATTACAATAATCTCCAAGACAAAATATCCAATGCCTCCTACTCTTATTTATACTAATTCTACCTTCTAAGGAAACTTCTAGAGGAAGATCTTTCTAGAAGCATAAGCTTCTATTAGGTCTTCTTACATTGACTTATTCTTCTTTATTTATTAGGCCTTATTAACTAGTGTCGGCCTTTATTAAATAGAAAACATATCTTACTAACTAGTGACCCATGGAGAGGGGTTAGGATCATATCCTAACAAAATCAAAGAGATGGATAAGTGGAAAATGAAGCATACTCAAAAGAAAAGAAGATAGATTGTTGGAACAAATTGGTTGATTTCATTGGAAGGCCAAGGGTTTAAGGAACGAATTATAAATTGATGGATGATGAAAGAAATCGGGTAATGGGCTGGTCCCAATTGTGAAAGTGGGAGCATCACAAGCAAGGAAGGTTGTGCCCAATAAGATAGTTCAAAGGACCAAACCTACACCTAGAAGAGAAGGTCAAGGATATTGAGGATGGATTTTCCATTACTAATAGCATGTAGGTGTCGAGGACAACACGAGGTAAAATTGATTGATTAGTGGTGTAAGATAAGGACTGGGATTTGAGTAATTTTTCACAAGTGGCCAAAGAGTATGAAGGAGGAAAAGTATTCTATGGATTGATAGATTGCATCCAAGCGAAGAGAATTATAAGGAAAGTATAGAACAAAGTCTATATGATTTGCAAAGAGATTGAATTGAACTTGGAGAGGTTGTGAGGACATGTGGAAGCCTAAGGGAACCTCTTTGATGCAATATAATTATAATCCTCATATAGTAAATGAGTAGGCTCTTTGAGACTCAAAATTTGTGTATTTATTGTTGTCTTTCTTTTCTGTAATGAACTCTTTTTCTTGTGTGTAACCTATGTAGTTTATATCAACACATGGAGTGGAGTGCTTATTTGGTTCTATTACCTACTATTAGCATATCATCTCAGTCCACACAAAATGTGCATTAGATGTCCTAGAATGTTGAATATTCACATTTAATAAGTTTGTCCCTACATGCCACAAATAAATCATTTTGAACCCTATTTTCCTATGGGAAATGTCATGGTGTTTCCATTGCTCTACCAGCATAACACTTTCTACAAGCTTCGACCAATCTTTACTACTAGTTGTCATGATTATGGACTCATGGTTAGTGGCAAGGGAATTTTTTTTGTTTCTATATGATACAAGCTTTGTTGAATTTCTTCCTTGATCCTCCTTTATCTTTTTCTTACTTATTATTTTTTCTTATTCTTCACGTTGATAGGTGTTGTGTGTCCTATGATAGTTGAACTTTGTATGTTTCCAAGATGGGAAATCCTACCCCCTTTTTTTTATCATCATCATTCAATCATCTTCACTTTTTCTTGAACATGGTTACTCATGTTAAAATTTTGAAATCATAGCTTCTAAAAGAGAATTCTCTACCTTAGAACTGGGGACTGCACTGAATAGCTTATTTCTATCTTTAAGGTTTTCAAAATAGACTATGACAAAACCCTAATATAAAAATCTTAATATGAAATTATCTATCCAAAACTCTTATAACCAATCAAAAATGTTGATAAGATTGGCGATAGATTATTAACCTTCAAATGGATGCATGTTTTTTGTAGTATTTTAATATTTACACAGATAACCTCCAAAGAAACTAGTAGGATTGGATTGTTTGTACTTTTTAAATGAGGATTCTTTTCCAAAATATTTCTTTTATGTCAAGGTAAATCATCTTATCACTTAGTTTATCATCTTCTTTAATTATCCATAAATTTTCATTGAAACAAATACCTTTTAACATCTTTAATTATCCAAAAAAAAAAATCATGGAAACAAATGCCTTTGCATTTTTATAAATGGTTGATAAAAGTTGAAGTTGATGTATACTTTGGACAATTTCAACATAATAGTTTTACTTGGAAATTTTTACTTACAAAGAGAAATACACCAAAAGGAGAATATGTTTTCAATGTATCTTAGTAATAAACAAAGGAAACAATAGCCTATGTCAATGTGCATTTTTCATGTGTGTGGATCATCATGTCATCTCCTTTTAGTTTAATTAGATGCTAATTATCATACAGAATAGCTAAAAATGAATATGTTATACAAAATTAAGTTATAAAAGTGTATTTTTTAATTTCTTTTTGATTAAATTGGATTTTTTAATATGTTCTTCAATGATTAATTAAATTTTAATTGTTTAATCTAAATTTCTGTAAACATAGTTGAATATATAAGTTTTATTTTTATACATGTCAAATAAAATGCAAATTAAATTGAATTCTTTAATATGTTTTTCAAGATTAATTAAATTTTAATTGTTTAATCTAAATTTCTGTATACATAGTTGAATATATAAGTTTTATTTTTATACATGTCAAATAAAATGCAAATTTGCTAGCAAATGTATATACAAAAACTTATTTGTTTGTTTAATATATTAAATCATGTGTTTCAAATATATCTTGTCATATAATTTGTTTCATCAAAATCATTATATTGTGGTAGTGACACTAATTGCTGTTTATTAGAGTTTTGTGCTACCTTAAAAAGTGTGTAATTGGGTTATAATTACCACAAACTATTACATTTTGGAATTTATATTGTGGTAGTGACATTAATTATTGTTTATTAGGGTTTTGTACTACCTTAAAAAGTGTGTAATTGGGTTATAATTACCACAAATTATTACATTTTGGAATTTACATCATATGAATGAATATGGAAATATGTATCATTTTATTATTTTTCTTATATCATTGGTTAAGATTTATTATTTTAAATCAATATTTTATTTTAAATTCAAATTACAGTTAGTTAAATGCAACTTAATTCTATATGGGCAGATTGCTTTTATCCTTAGTTTTATGTAATCTTGATAATAATATCAACCATGTTTTAGAACATTTAAGACATCAAATTATTTCCATTAATATGATATTTGTTTGTTTATTACTTTTTCCGAATTCAAACTCCCTTATAACAATGTCTTGCTTTCACTCACCCAACTAGAACATTTTAGAACATACAAAATTTGTGTTAAATTTTTAATCCAAAATTTTGCTAAGATTAAAGTTTGTTATCATATTTTAGTTAGTATAAAATGAAGAAAGCTCACACATTCTTAAAGAACTTTTCATTAATAATTAAATTCATTAAATTTTTTTAAAGATTTTAAAAATATTTCACAAAAATTCTATATATAATATTATTAAAAAAACACTTAAACCTAAATGGTTAGCAAATCATGAATATCTTAAAAAACACATCAATATATACAAGTTGTACTCTAAGTATGGACCTAAACGGTTTGCAAGTATTGACCTAAATGGTTTGCAAGACATGAATCTTAAAAAAACACATCAATGTATACAAGTTGTACTCTAAATATTGACCTATATGGTTTGCAAGACATGAATATCATAGAGAAAAGCATCAATATATACAAATTGTACTCTACTTCCCGACCTAAATGGTTTGCAGGACATGAATATAATAGAGAAAAGCATCAATATATAAATAAATAGTTTACAGGACATGATAGAGAAACGCATCAATATATACAAGTTGTACTCTACTTCTTGACCTAAATGGTTTGCAATACATAAATATCATAAGCAAACACATCCACATATACAATACTTCATGACCTAAATGGCTTGCGAGACATGAATATCATGGGAAAACACATCAATATGACACAAGTTGTATTCTACTTATTGTTGGCTATAATGTCATGTTTAATGTGGAAGTCCCTTAGTTTAACTCTGGAGGTTTACAAGTGGAGAATATATAGAGGCTGCAACATCTCAAGCAAATGTAGAAGGCCAGCACAATGAAACACTTTGTCTGTAATTAGAGCGATATGAACTATCACACTAATCCAAAGATTAATTTAACCATTTGAACAGTTAAGAAGAATGGTTCAAAGCAACTCCATTGGTAAAGGCAATGATCTTGCCAATCACAAGT
>SNQJ01S0013728.1:174904-196296 GCA_010110895.2 Picea sitchensis | reverse complement strand
ATTAACTTCACCGTATTCTGCTTATGCATTGACCTATATATCTATGAATCCATCAAAGCAACTGAAGGCGAATCATACCTCGGAAATGGAGAACATGAGCAGCAGCCGTCATTGGAGAGCAACAGCAGAAGAGAAGCTGCGATGATATGGCTGGGTACAAAACTGTAAAACCCACAACCACTTATCGTACACTTCTCTGCGTTAGTTGCACCGCATGGAATAGGCTATCAGTATTCACGGACTTCATTTACTATTCATAGAAGCGCGTATTTCGAATCCTTTTTCGGGAAATCTAAACTTCCAAATCCAAACATTAACTCAAAGATGTTTGGCACTTGGCAGCAAAATGTCGTAGCACGGATGCACACAGCTATTTACACCCACCGAAATCTCTTGATATCATCACATGCACATTACCCAAAAGAGAAATACAGAAATTATAGGAGTAAAGTTAATTTTGTATCAAAAGTTTTCTTAGTGACAACTCTGACATGAAT
Source organism: Picea sitchensis (assembly GCA_010110895.2). Lineage (NCBI taxonomy): Eukaryota > Viridiplantae > Streptophyta > Pinopsida > Pinales > Pinaceae > Picea > Picea sitchensis. The sequence continues at coordinate 195,799 of SNQJ01S0013728.1, read as the reverse complement.
CCCAGTTTTTATCAAAGTTTTATCATGATTCATGTTTTAAGTAGAGTGTATGAAATGGGGGTATTTTTTTTTACAGCTTGTAAATTTATCATAATTTAATGGTCAATTAGTAATAGAGACAGTTATTATTGGCTGTTATCTGTTCTATGTAGGTTGACTCATCATCGTTATTCAAAGAAAATCAAGCCATCATAGTTATTCAAAGAAAAGCAAGCCACCTGATATAATTAGATGTGATCTGTAAGAGGCAGACTTTCACTCCTACTGGATGCCTCCTGAACTTGGATTATCCTTATGTTTGAAGAAAACAAACTATTAGTTAAACAAAAGCAGCTTTAGGTAATACTCCCAGACTGGTATGAAATATGACATAGTGTATTTATGTAAAAACAATTTCAAATTTTAAATTCTCAATCAATCCATCAAAGTTCTAAATGATGAAAAATTACTGGACTGAATTATACACTAACCTAAGATTCTAGGCAGGCTTGCTTGTATCTGATACAGCAGACTGTACAGAGCAAATTGAGATACTCATGTACTCCAAAGACTTTAGAGGCTCTGTAGACAGTAATGATTAGAGGCCAGCGCAAGAGGATATTCGTGTGCAGGGAACAAAGGTAAACCCAACCTTTTGCAGCGGAAAAGCTAGCGTTATTAAAAGATGGATGGAGTCAATAAGGATTAAATAAATGGAAGTGTGATGACCTCTGAGCTGTACTGAAGTTGGTCTGGCAACCATCTCCCCACGTTGTGCCGCACACCAACAAAAACAACGACAGGAAAATCCCAGTGTCATCATCAATCGACTTTAACCAAATATTTGCACAAGGCACTGCTCACACTGGGCGTGCTGCAAGAGGCTAACAGTGGGGCATGATTCCATGACACAATTTCTAATCAATTTTATGTGATTATACTACCTACCACCTATCAATTCATCTCCTAGTTCCCTCTGTTATTCTTTGCATTTTAATTTGTTTGCTTCTGATTTTAATCAGAGCTCCTTACATCACTAATGGATTGCAGTTTCTCGATTATAGCATAATTGACTTAGAGATTAAGATTTATTCACATGGAAAATTGTATTTTTTCCATTTTTCTTTCTTTTATTTTATTTTGGTGAATACATATCTAATTAAAAGTGGTGCTGACTTCATTTATGAAAATAAGGGGTTGACTTCATATTCATATTTGTAATAAAAAAATTAAATAAATAATGAGTAATGAAAAATAATAATGTGATCAAAGATTATGTAACTAGATTTTAGTGATGTTTATTGGAAAAAATCTAAAGGATTGTAGATTCAGTTTAAATTCAAATCTATAAAACATGAAGAGAATCCAATTTCTTGAAGTGTAATTGTTTTATTCTTATTATTTAATTTCATGTCAAGTTTTACACATGGCCTTCAGAGTACTATTAACTAAGACTAATAGTTTCATCACACTAACCCTCAACCATCTTCCTCACAATACTCTCTATACAATCATATAACCTTTTACATTTTTTAGTTTTTAATAATCCTCAAATTTCTCTCACTCATAATCAAAATAAAAATAAACTAAAAACTTTCACAAATTAAATATTCATCCAAAGTCATCTTAAACTAAAAACTTCAGATCCACACTTTCAAATATCCATCCAAATCTTTCTTAAACTAAAGACTTAAGATCCACACCTTCATAAAATATGCATCCAACTCGATCTTAAACTAAGCTTAAGATCCACACCTTTATAAAATAGACTTAAGATCCACACCTTCATAAAATATGCATCCAACTCCATCTTAAACTAGACTTAAGATCCACACCTTCATAAAATATGCATCCAACTTCATATCCACACTTTCTTCTTAGTTATGGACAGTGGGAACTGTAAGCTAATCACTCTCTGTTTAACATCTCTCCAAGCAGTGAAGACATAGTTGCTTACTATGAATTCCTATTTAGGTTGTACTTTTTAAAAGCTATTTTCATATATTTACATTATTTTATTTTAGTTGATTACATTCTATTCTATTTGGAAATGCATAAGCTTGGTTCATTGTAACTTTTAAAATTTTAGTAAAGTATTTTTGGTTACTTTTAATTTTAATATTATTTTTTTCATATATTTACATTATTTTATTTTAGTTGATTACATTTTATTTTATTTGGAAATGCATAAAACTTGTTAACTTTTAAAATTTTAGTAAAATATTTTTGGTTACTTTTAATATTAACATTATTTTTGTATTATACAGTATTTTAAAAATAAATCAATTAATAATAACAATTAATATGTTTGTAAAAAATAATAAATATCTTTTCAAATTAGAATATAAATATTTATATTATTTTCTATATTATATATAAAGATATACAAATAGATAATTTCTATCGTGATTATTATCAAGTATTATAAATATTCAATTTTTATGATGATAATTATTATTGTTCATAGTTTATTTAGTGCTTAGTACAAAATATTATAAATATTCAATTTTTATGATGATGATGATTATTGTACATTAATACCAACTTTACTTTATCGAATCTATAAAATTAATTATGTAGATCTATTATGTTGTTTTTATGATTGAATAACTTAGAAATGTCATTTCATAATTCTCTTTTATTTTTATGGGTTAATAAATTATAGAGTTTGTTTTTATTACAAGTGTTTAGAAATTTAGATTTAATGTCTTTGTAGGTTGTGCATTCAAGAAAGTGTTTTTCATTCTCTAATTTATTAGTTTCATAAATTTTACAGATTCTTTCATGACCAAGTGTGTTTTTGGTCGTATCCAACACATACTTTCACTATGAAGCTAATTATGTATGTATGTATGTATGTATGTATGTATCCCAGGGAAAATGTCCTTGGGGAAACCCTAGAGGCACTCCCTCACATTTCGTGAATGACACATAGGTAAATGTCATTGGAGTACATGTACTCATAACCCAAAGGGACGTTATCGGACTTGAATCCATGACCTCTCAACAATCTATGCCTTAAAACTAGTCAGTTCAACCTAATTGAGCTAATCCAATGGGTTATGTGTGTGTGTGTGAGAGAGAGAGAGAGAGAAAGTGTGTGTGTGTGTGTGTGTGTGTGTGTGTGTGTGTGCACGTGCGTGCACATGCACGCGCACAAGGTGAAAACATCAAGACTGCCATTTAACTTCAACAAGTTCTAAAAAAAGAATTCTAGTGTAGAAAAAATAGTATGACATTTACATACTCTAAGCTCTTAGGGAGGAGGTTAGGGTTCAATATTTTGGGAATGTTTACAAACAAAATCCATTGAAGATGAAGAGTTGGTATATTATCCCTCCAATCCACTAGATGATCTATGAGAGGATGTAATATTTTACTTGCAAAAGCATTTCCCTGATCTAAAAAATGTCATGGAGCTAAATTCACTTTCACCCCTAAGCCCTTCGATTCCAAGGTTGAATAACCCTAGCTCCAAGTCAAATCCAAAAGTAATTGACTCTTATCAAGAATTTTCGAGGAAATATAAGAGAAAATACCCTATTGATCTACCATTGGGAGGGGATTCACGTAGTTCCACTCTCTCCTTTTGCCATCAAGAGGAGGTTAAAGGGCCTAAGAAGATTTTGGAAGGTTCTTGCTCCAAGGTCAAGAGTCCACTGGAATGGATATTTGTTGATAGGGATAAAGTTCATGGGATTGTGCATCAAGGTATTCACCACAAAACCTATCAAGGATCCTAACAATATTCAAGTTGGAGGATTCATGATGGAACTCATAAATTGTACATTTGTATTAACACTTGAATGACTCCATTCAATGAAACAGTTCCACCCTTTCATGGCTTGGATTTTGGTAAGGCCATTCATTTCTTTATTCAGGCTTCTAGTACTCTCTATTCTACTTCCTCAAACCTTGATCCTTCAGTTAGAGGAGTCACAAGGCCTAACTAGGTGAATGTTATTCAACAATTTGTGGCTTGCAACCCTCCCAAAGAGTGTAATAGTGATGAGACAATGGGGCATAGCCCTATTAAGGGATCCAAGGAAACGTCATACTTGTAATACCATGGTTTTGAATCCCTAGATTAATAATGTATTTTTGTTTATTCATGAAAGGTTAAAGTGCCTATAAAGTTAAAAATGTTGGAGTTCCTGTAAATGTAAAACTTTGAATATTTTTAATAATAAAATGCATCGTTGGTTGCAAGACTAACAAGGACGAAGATAGCCCAAAGGGGTTGGATCCAATGGTGGAAAGCAAGGAGTTTTTCATCATTGGGCAAGGTTCAATTCCTGTGAGGGCCTAACCTAAAGCCATGGGGGCACCTTGAGGTGTGGTCGAACCTGTGGTTGCACCCAAAGATATTATATTAAATGATATCGCGACCTGTGCACACATAAGTGGATCAAAGTCCACCCACATGTCCTTCAATTTTTCCCCTGGATGAGGTTCCATGAAGCACACAGTGGCCACGTCGCACAAGCCAAAGCCCCACCATTAATATGGAAGGTTGGCTCCCCTCCCCTCAATATTAAATGGGAGAGATCTCCACTACTTCTCGTCAAGAGGTGAAGGAATACTCCCTCGCACGAGAAAAATGAAGGCCATGGGATTCAGTGAATGGGAGATGTCGGTGGCTGTAGTCATGTCGCTCCTCTACGCTCTTATATAGCAAAGCGGTGATTCGGGCCATTTCACCTTAGCCTTGCACCAGGCCGACAACTCCGAGTTCTGGTGCAGCCACCAGAGGATTTCCAGCATGCTCACATTAAGCTTTAGCACCCTCCATTACTCCTCCATGTCGACGGAAAGAGGCAGGCCACGTCGTGGTCCAGCTTGGCATAGCTTCACCGCATGACAGAGGAGGAGGAAACAGTTAGAGTGGGCACTCTCCATAGCCCGCACTCAGTGCAGAGAGAAGTTTAGGAAACCTCCAATGGTGTATGTGGAGGAAGTGATCCTGAAGGAACCAATTTTGTTCCCTCCGGAATCCCTCCTCTCCTCTTCACCATGTCAGATAATTGGCTGCCCCCCGACCAATTTACAGGTGGGTGCTAATGCACCAGACATCGACAGGCCTATGCGGGAGGCAAAGGAGGCTTACACTTTCATTGTGGAGGAGGAATTCCCCGAGGAATTCCTCCACCTTGACCCCCAGGATGCCACGCTTCCAGGTGATTTCAAATTCTCAAGCACAACAGAGGAGGTCGAGGAGCTCGGGACAAAGGAGGAATTCGGGACGACGAAATACAAGGAAGGAGCATAGTAGGCTTCAGGTGAGGTTGTCGATGGTTTGGCGGGGGGAGGGGGGGTGGCCCGATCCTAGCGCCACCACCTATCACGACAATCTCAGAACCATGGCAAGAACCCCCGCCATTCTTCCACCCGGAGCGGCTGGCGCTAGTGTTCGAGCTTTGAAGCCAGATGGTGGATTCGATCCACTGCGACATACTCATGCACCAACGCATCGACATGCTATATGAGGCATACTCAAATGCACCAGCCGGCCAAAAATGCCTGACATGTGCAAGGCCTTTTGTGCTGCAGAATCGGAATGGGCCTCTCAACGGTGACCCCAATGATGCAACCTCTGACACTAACACGTAATTCTATGGATTGGAGCTCAGTCGGGTTCCTCGCACTACTACAACGTAGTTCCGATTTCCTTCTTAGATGCTTGTTTAATTTCCAGTTCAATGTCTAGTTTTACTTCCAGTTTCATTTTCATGGATGCTTTGAACAATGGTGTAAAGATTTAAGTCTGCCACCTGCCCTGGTTTCCTTTTGGCAAGGTAGATGGTGAACCGCCAATTTTGACTTGGACATCATAGTCTGCCATCTATCCCAGTTTCCGCTAACTCGGCGAAACAGTTGGAAGACTGTTGATTTGTTCTCTTTTGTATTTGAAAAGTTTTAATAGGAATTTCCCTTTTCTATTCATATACAAAAGGAAAATTACATTCTATTCTATTTGCAAATGCATGAAGCTTTTTTATGAGGTTCATTGTAACTTTTAAAATTTTAGTAAAGTATTTTTGGTTACTTTTAATTTTAATATTATTTTTTTCATATATTTACATTATTTTATTTTAGCTGATTACATTTTATTCTATTTGGAAATGCGTGAAGCTTGTTTATAGGTTCATTGTAACTTTTAAAATTTTAGTAAAGTATTTTTGTTTACTTTTAATATTAACATTATTTTTGTATTATACAGTATTTTAAAAATAAATAAATAAAAATAAATCAATTAATAATAACAATTAATATGTTTGTAAAAAATAATAAATATCTTTTCAAATTAGAATATAGATATTTATATTATTTTCTATATTATATATAAAGAGATACAAATAGATAGTTTTTATCCTGATTATTATTAAGTATTATAAATATTCAATTTTTATGATGATAATTATTATTGTTCATAGTTTATTTATGCTTAGTACAAAGTATTATAAATATTCAATCTTGATGATGATGATGATTATTGTACATTAATACCAATTTTACTTTATCGAATCTATAAAATTAATTATGTAGATCTATTATGTTGTTTTTATGATTGAATAACTTGGAAATGTCATTTCATAATTCTCTCTTATTTTTATGGGTTAATAAATTATAGAGTTAGTTTTTATTACAAGTGTTTAGAAACTTAGATTTAATGTCTTTGTAGGTTGTGCATTCAAGAAAGTGTTTTTCATTCTCTAATTTATTAGTTTCATAAATTTTACAGATTCTTTCATGCCCAAGTGTGTTTTTGTCTTATCCAACACATACTTTCACTATGAAGCTAATTGTGTGTGTATGTATGTATGTATCCCAGGGAAAATGTCCTTGGGGAAACCCTAGAGGCACTCCCTCACATTTCGTGAATGACACATAGGTAAATGTCATTGGAGTACATGTACTCATAACCCAAAGGGACATTATCGGACTTGAATCCATGACCTCTCAACAATCTATGCCTTAAAACTAGTCAGTTCAACCTAATTGAGCTAATCCAATGGGTTATGTCTGTGTGTGAGAGAGAAAAAGTGTGTGTGTGTGTGTGTGTGTGTGTGTGTGTGTGTGTATGCGTACATGCCCATGTGTGTGTGCATGCGCGTCATGTGCTCATGCACGCACGCAAGGTGAAAACATCAAGACTGTCATTTAACTTCATCAAGTTCTAAAAAGGAATTCTAGTATAGAAAAAATAGTACGACATTTACATACTCTAAGCTCTTAGGGAGGAGGTTAGGGTTCAATATTTTGGGAATGTTTACAAACAAAATCCATTGAAGATGAAGAGTTGGTAGATTATCCCTCCAATCCACTAGATGATCTATGAGAGGATGAAATATTTTACTTGCAAAAGCATTTCCCTGATCTAAAAAATATCATGGAGCTAAATTCACTTTCACCCCCAAGCCCTTTGATTCCAATGTTGAATAACCCTAGCTCCAAGTCAAATCCAAAAGTAATTGACTCTTATCAAGAATTTTCGAGGAAATATAAGAGCAAATACCCTATTGATCCACCATTGGGAGGGGATTCACGTAGTTCCACTCTTTCCTTTTCCCATCAAGAGGAGGTTAAAGGGCCTAAGAAGATTTTGGAAGGGTCTTTCTCCAAGGTAAAGAGTCCATTGGAATGGATATTTGTTGATAGGGATAGAGTTAATGGGAAAGTGCATCAAGGTATTCACCACAAAACGTATCAAGGATCCTATCAATATTCAAGTTGGAGGATTCATGATGGCACTCACAAATTGTACATTTGTATTAACACTTGAATGACTCCATTCAATGAAATAGTTCCACAATTTCATGGCTTGGATTTTGGTAAGGCTATTCATTTCTTTATTCAGGCTTCTAGTACTCTTGATTCTACTTCCTCAAACCTTGATCCTTCAATTAGAGGAGTCATAAGGCCTAACTAGGTGAATGTTATTGAACAATTTGTGGCTTGCAACCCTCCCAAAAATTGTAATAGTGATGAGACAATGGGGCATAGCCCTATTAAGGGATCCAAGGAAACATCATACTTGTAATACCATGGTTTTGAATCCCCGGATTAATAATGTAATTTTTTTTATTCATGAAAGGTTAGAGTGCCTATAAAGTTAAAAATGTCGGAGTTCCTGTAAATGTAAAACTTTGAATATTTTTAATAATAAAATGCATCATTGGTTGCAAGACTAACAAGGACAAAGATAGCCCAAAGGGGTTGGATCCAATTGTGGAAAGCAAAGAGTTTTTCATCGTTGGGAAAGGTTCAATTCCCGTAAGGGCCTAACCTGAAGCTATGGGGGCACCTTGAGGTGTGGTCGAATGTGTAGTTGCACCCAAAGATATTATATTAAATGATATCGTGACCCGTGCACACATAAGTGGATCAAATCCCACCACATTTCCTTCAATTTTTCCCCCAGATGGGGTGCCATGAAGCACACAGTGGCCACGTCGCACAGGCCAGAGCCCTACCATTAATACGGTAGGTTGGCTCCCCTCTCCTCAACATTAAATGGGAGATTTCCATTACTTCTCGTCAAGAGGTGAAGGATTTCTCCCTCGCACTAGCAAAATGATGGCCATGGGATTCAGTGGATGGGATACATTGGTGGCTGCAGTCATGTCACTCCTCTACGCTCTTATCCGACAAAGAAATGATTCATGCCATTTCACCTTAGACTTGCACAAGGCCAACAATTCTGAGTTCTGGTGCAGCCACCAGAGGATTTCCAGCACGCTCATGTTAAGTTTTACTACCCTCCATTGCTCCTCCATGACGAGGGAAAGAGGGAGGTTGTGCCGTGACCTAGCCTAGCATAGCTTCGCCACACAACAAAGGAGGAGGCAACAGTTAGAATGGGCACTCTCCATAGCTCGCACTCAACGCAGAGAGAAAGTTAGGATGCCTCCAATGGCATATGTGGAGGAAGTGATCCTAGAGGAACCAATGTTTTTCCCTCCGGAATCCCTCCTCTTCACCGTCTTGGATAATTGGCAGCCCCCTGACCAAGTTATAGCGGGCGCTAGTGCACTAGACATTGACATGCCTGTGCGGGAGGAAAAGGAGGCTTACACTTGCATTGTGGAGGAGGAATTCCCTAAGGAATTCCTCCACCTTGACCCCCAGGGCGCCACACTTCCAGGTGATTTCAAATTCTCAAGCGCAGCAGAGGAGGTCGAGGAGATCGGGACAGAGGAGGAATTAGGGATGGTGAAAGACAAGGATGGAGCACAGGAGGTTTTAGGCATGGTTTTCGGTGTTTTGGCAGGGGAGGATGGCCCGGTCCTAGCGCCACAACCTATCACGACAATATCGAAACCATGGAAAGACCCCCTGTCATTCTTCCACCCAGACAACTGGCGCTAGTGTTAGAGCTTCGAAGCCAGATGGAGGATCCGATCCACCGCGACATACTCATGCACCAGTGCATCGATATGTTATATGAGGCATACTCAAATGCACCATCCGGCCAAAAATGCCCAACATGTGCAAGGCCTTTTGTGCTGCAGACGACCCCAGTGACACAACCTCCCACGCTAACAAGTAATTCTATGGATTGGAACTCAGTCTAGTTCCTCGTGCTACTACAACGCAGTTCCGATTTCCTGCTTAGATGCTTGTTTGATTTCCAATTCAATGTCCAATTTTACTTCCAGTTTCATTTTCATGGATGCTCTGAACAATGGTGTAAAGACTTAAGCCTACCTCCTGCCCTCGTTTCCTTTTGGTAAGGCAGATGTTGGACCACCAATTTTGACTTGGACATCGCAATCTGCCATCTGTCTCGGTTTCTGCTAACTCAGCGAAACAGTTGGAAGACCGTTGATTTGTGCTTTTTTGTATTTGAAAAGTTTTAATAGGAATTTCCCTTTTCTATTCATAAAAAAAAACAAGGACAAAGATAGGGGGATATGATTCCATGAGAGAGAGGCTAAAGGGGCTGTTGGTTTTATCATTTCCCTTCTCGGTTTGTCTACATTATTTACCCAGGGTTCATGTCATTCGGGGTTCCAACAAAGCCTCTAAAACTATTGGCCCTCCTGGTAAACTAGAAGGGAACACAACACCCGGAAGGCACTGCTCAATCTCACCCGAGATAGCTTTAAATGGGTGGTCGTAAGACTCAGGTGTTTACAGCCTAGGACAGAGTAGGGGATAGGGGTTTCTTGAGTAAGGTTGGATACCATGAGCTGTAAGGGAAACTACCTATTCCTTGGAGTCGCCTCTGCATATCCCACAGTTTAATTTAAGCAAAGTGTAAACAGATTCATAACAATGTATTAACTCATCCATCAAGCTTAACCTTTAATAGTTGAAAGAAAGAAGAGACATGCATGCATTCGACATATTACATGAGTATTACCATGGTTCACCCCCTCCTAGGATACATCCACAAAGATTTACCTCTTGGCTCTTGTATTATGATAGTTCTATACTTCTGGTGCCTCGCACGTACACTTCTCCATCAAACTAGGTAAGATCTATGTGAGGTGAAATAGATCACACCAAGCTCCATAGCCTGCAGTCTAATCCTCAAATCTACCTTCCCTCATATCTCCTTTGCTCAAAATCTTACAAAATCGGTTCATAACAACAAATACAATATCATCCATCTGCACAATTAATTCAAACAACAACAACAACCACAAGACATAGCATAAAAACTACTACTAACTGATACTTTCGTATCTATATTTATACATTTCAGGCTCTTCAACCTTTTTTCAGAATATTACCAAAACCCTAACCCTTCTTATGTTAGGTCTTTCTCCCATGCGTGTGTTGTTCTTCCTCCATCTGTCACTTTCCTTGTGCACGCTTACTTTCATGTGTGCATGTTGTTCTTCCTCCAGCTGTCACTTTTTTTGTGCACGCTTTCTTTCTCACGATCGTTCTTCTTTCCCCTTCGGCCTGGTGCCAATAGGCCCCCAACACTGACATGTGACTCATCCCAAGTCACCTAATTTCTTTGTGCTTCCTCGATCTCCTTGGTGATCGTTTGGAACTGTTCCTGCAACCCTTCCTCTTTTGTCAATGTCTGTGCGGTTTTCTCCTTGATGGTGTCGACTGTATGAGATACCACTTCCTCGCTCATCAGTCCTGCACATTCTAGCTGAGTCTATGTTGTCTATTTTTTGGCTTCTTCTACTTGCGCGAGTATTTCTGCTACCCGTTCCTGCAACGGTTCTATTTGAGCCTGATGCTCCCGTTTCTGTGTTTGCACAGTGATAAGTTCTGCTTGTATCTTCTTCAACTATTGTGTTCCCTTGAATCGTTCCAGAATTGGTATGATATTCTGTCGCTACTTGAGTTCTTGAATCGTTGCATTGATCCTCTCCTCCTCATTGTCCCAATGTTGGAATTATGGATCCTCTTCCATCCTTGTCCAAAGTTGCGCTGCTTTATCCAACAAGTCGGCTGCCATGCTGACCTATTTTCCTAGCTCTTGTAGTTGCATTGCTGCTTCTTACTTCCATTTCTCCTCCACTGCTGGTGTAACGTCCTCGGCCACTGGTCGGGCAAATGCTACTGTGCGGAACAACATCATTCTCATACTTAATTAATAACATGTATTTAAATCATATTAAACACATTTAACTCAGAGTAAGCACAAGATTACTGCTAACATTAATAATCCCTGTCATTAACAAAAAATCACATGCACAACATAATACATGATACATATAAGCATCACAGGCATGCAAAACATAATATTAAGAATAAGTTGATACTTATCTTTGAAACCGTGGTAATTCCACCAACCACGTGTAGGCCTTCCACGAACCTCCCATCCTTAGACCACACTGCTCATCATACTTAGTAGTGGGTCACCCTCGAGATGGGACTAAGCTCCACCCAAGGCAAGGAATCCTAGCTTAGGCTGAGGTTACAGGGAAAAATGCACAGAGCAACTGAAAGGATTCTCTCCAAGAGCCTTCTTACGCCCACTACTCATGGACTCTCATTCCCCACATGCCTGTTCCACCCGGGAGTATACACCTTCATAAGCATAGTCCATTGATGCTTCACCTCCCTCTCTGGGTCTCGACAACAGGCCAGATCAAGAGTTCTCAGAGCTCCGTAGCTGGTGCTGGACTCTCTCTAGAAGAAAACCACTTCCCAGCAGACTCTCTCACCTGGAGAGAGTTTCTCACAGGCTTGACAACCTTCTTATTCAACTCCGTTCCAACATAGGGAGGACAACAAAAATGGTTCAACATTCATTCACACAGGGATGACAACAACAACAACAGATGGGCATCGCACTGCAGGCAGCAACAACCCACGCTAAAACATGGCACGACTAAGGTGATTACCTAGGTGTCGGGTTCCTCAGAAGACACATAATGACTCACGAATGAACTGTGTGGCCACAAAAAACCACAGTTACGACACCACATGGCTCAGACAAATACAGGATACTCAGACTTCCCCAGAGACACGGATCAGTCCGTCGGTTTTCCCACGGGTTTTAGGGTGTGTGACCAGGAAAAAATGCAGATGCACATGCAGAGGCAAAATGGTTTCAGACGAGCATCACGGTGAACTTAGGCGGAGGATGAAAGAATGACCCCACCCCCTCCACGGCTGACTTCTGTAGTTTTTTAACTGCATGTGCCTGGGTCGATACATGTCACCCATGAAGCTGCATGCACTCCATCAGCATGCGTTCCTCCTTTCCAGGAACTTAGGATAAAAGTATATATTTCACATGGCTTTTGGAATAATATTAAAATATTATTCGCAAGGACTTAAGCACCTAGGCTTAGTCCATAGGCTCAACACTTAGCCTCTCTTTCCCACCTTCCAGCCCCCAATCCCTTTCCCATTCTGTGGAAGGTTAGTCCCCCATCACTCATTCATTGTGGTCAATATGCACGCAACAATGTTTATATATATATTTTTATTAATGTTCTAGATGATTACATACACAAAAGCAAGCTCCCGGCCTTAACACTTAGGCTCTCTGGCCTAATAACACATAATCCCACCAGCTTATATAAACTTGGCTCGCTAGCCTATAAAACATAATTACAATTCATAAAGCAAGCTTTATACTTCATAGACATGATTTACAATAGGGCTCAGCCTTGGGGACATTACAGCTGGTGGAATTGTCGGTCTAATCTGTCCACAGAGAGTATCGATCTCCTTCTGATACTGCTCAATTTCCTGTGCACTCTGGTCAATCTTCTTTGTGGTTGGGAGTTCATTTCCTTACACAGTAGCTGGGAGTTTCCCAAAAATTTCTTCCACTCTGCGTTCTAGCTTGTTTATGCGTTCTTTCTCCTCCCGAGTCTTATATTTGGCTTGTGCACAAACTGTTTCTAGCGCTTTGCGCTTCTTTGTTACTTGTTGTAGCTCAACTAAGTGTTTATGTGCTCAAGAATGTATCTCATGGTTGACGCTAACCTGTAGTTTTTATAATTCTTTTGATGGCATCTGTGTCAGGACTAATTGGATATGATCCAAATCCTTCAGTGGTGTCTTTCCCACAATTTCATCCATTTGCAACATGCTAGGCTTTATATAGACCATGGAATGTGCTTGTTGTATCGGAAGAACTGGGTCGCATTCTTCTACCTTCACCCTTTCTGTGGTCTGTGTGGTCGGTGGATTTATGCCTCTACTACTACTCATGATCTAGGCTTCCCCGAATTTCTTAAGGAGTTGTCCCATTTTTGTCAGTTCCTTCTGTAGTTTATCCCTGTGGTGTGCGGCATGATCAAAATCTTCTGCGAGGCAGTCTTCGACCATCCTGGCAATCATCTATCCATCATCCTCCATGATTGTGTAGTCCGGTGGTGGTCATTGTGCCTTAATTTTCTTGTGCGCACCTGCGTCCCGTACCACTGGTCTCTTAACTCCCCCTGGTTCCTATGTGATGGGGTTTGATGCATTTTCATGTGCTCCCTCAGTCGGTTTCCTCTGTCCATTGGTCGGCTGGGTGGTTTCTTTCCTCCTCTTATGGGTCTCTGGCTGCTCTGAGCCATCGTCTGCCTGAGTCAACTTGGTTTGGCTCGTTCTTCGTCTCTTGGGTATTGGGATTTGTGGAGGCTGTGTCTCCGCCTGCGTAGGCCCTCCTTATATTGTTTGTCCCGATACTACTCTGGGTATGGTTGGAATCCTCCATTCATCAGGCCATTCATTGTTGATCATGTCTATATCACCCTCGGTGACACAGTAGCACATCGGTATCCACTGTTTATCCGGGTCCTACCTTGGTTATATCCACATGGCTTGTCTCCTAGCCCAAAAATTAGTGTTTTCCTCGTATCATGCGACAACCTCTGGTGTTATTCTCCATGCTCAGTTGATGGCTTCCTGTATCTCCCATAGGTAAGCTTTGAATACGATTCCATTCTCCCTCTTATGCTTGGTTAGTGGACCGTATCTCAGGATGTGATATCTTGCTCCTCCTGGCTGTGGTGTGGTAGTAAAGACGACGTATTCTGGTTCTCGCCATCCCATGAAATCTATGAGAGTGATCATCCATGAGTAATGAAATTTTGTACCTGCGTCCTGTACATCGTTGCAGTCTACTTGGAACAAGTTTGATAGGTATGGCACCCAACTCATGAAGGTGCCTTCTGTGCACTGGGCTGCAACAACAATGACTCCTGCCGATACTTCGTATTTGCGGTATTTTCATAGTAGTTTGCAGGCTAATATTTTTGCGCCCAATTGTGTCGCGACATTGTTGATTTGTTTAATTATAATGCCTCTTGTTCCCCTATCGGTGCCATATTTCTTCTTCATCTCTTCTTCCAATGTTTTTTCCTTCGACTTATCGTCCAGAATCAGTGCGGGATCCATACCCCCAGTGGGTAGGATTTTTATCTGCATGATAAGTTCGAAAATTATGGGGATGGGTTTGTCCAGCCATATATCCCCTCCATATGTAACTGCTAATAGTTTCTTGACGCATGTCATCGCATATTGTCCTCTGCCAAAGTGTGGTATCTTCAGCAAACCTAGAATTCATGTTCTGTTCAGTCCAGTGGCCCACTGGTGTGGTTGAGTGATGGTTTCTCCGAGTTGGTTCATGACTATTTTCTGCATAAAGACCTATAGTGCAAGCTCTGGATATTTGGTTTCATCTACTACGTCATGGTCAGAATACTTGAGCTTCCCGACGTGACCTAATAGTTGTGGGTCCACCAACGGAACCATTTGTTGGTTTTATCATTTCCCTTCTCGGGTTGTCTAAGTTATTGACCTAGGGTTCATGTCATTCGGGGTTCCAACAAAGCCTCTAAAACTATCGGCCCTCCTGGTAAACCAGAAGGCAACACAACACCCGAAAGGCACTGCACAGTCTCACCCGAGACACATTTAAATTGGTGGTCATAAGACTCAGGTGTTTATAGCCTAGGATAGAGTAGGGGATAGGGGTTTCTTGAGTAAGGCTGGATATCGTGAGCTATAAGAGAAACTACTTATTACTTGGAGTCGCCTCCGCATATCCCACAGTTTAATTTAAGCAAAGTGTAAACATATTCATAACAATGTATTAACTCATCCATCAAGCTTAACCATTAATAGATGAAAGAAAGAAGAGACATGCATACATTCGACATATTATACAAGTATTATCATGGTTCACCCCCTCCTAGGCTACGTCCACAAAGATTTAGCTCTTGTCTCTTGTATTATGATAGTTATGTACTTTTGGCGCCTCGCGTGTACAATTCTCCATCAAACTAGGTAAGATCTATGTGAGGCAAACTAGATTGTACCAGTCTCCATAGCCTATGGTCTAATCCTCAGATCTACCTTCCCTCATATCTCCTTTGCTCAATAGCTTTCAAAATTGGTTCATAAAAACAAATACAATATCATCATTCCGCACAATTAATTCAAACAACAACAACAACCACAAGACATAAAATAACAACTACTACTAAATGATACTCTCGTATCTATATTTATACATTTCAGGCTGTTCAGCCTTTTTTCAGAATATTACCAAAACCCTAACCCTTCTTATGTTAGGTCTTTCTCCCATGCGCGTGTTGTTCTTCCTCCAGTTGTTGCTTTCCTTGTACACACTTTCTTGCATGCACGCATGCTATTCTTCCTCCAACTGTCACTTTCCTTGTGCACACTTTTTTTCTCATGATTGTTCTTCTTTCCCCTTCAGTCTGGTGCCAATAGGGGCTAAGTCTTTTTGCTATATTTTATTCACCCATCTTGGTTTTATTTTGGAAAAGTGGTTACATGAGCTTCTTGGGGAAGCCATGTGGTGCTTAATTGCATGTTACTATATAAACCCTACTTTTGGGTTGTTTGGGGGTTATTCAATCATTTTCTACTCCCTCATTTGGTTCCTCAATCAGTCTTACTTATTTTGCATTCACTCTTTCTCATTCTTGGTCTTGGTTTTCACATGGGAAATGATTTAGGGGAGGAAAATAGTCATTTCTTGTTGGTGTAGGTAACTGTTGATTATTCCAACAAGGAATTGATGCATGTACACATGAGAATGATGGGAATTGTGATAGAATTTTCCACAGTTGAGAATCCTTGTAATTTCCAACATCGATATTTCCTAACTAGTAGCATTGGAGCCTTGGAAAAGAAGTGGAATAGCCCGAGGGACTGCATTGCATAGAAAGGAGTTCATTTCTTCGAGTTTTGTAGGTTGAAGGGGAAGAGGGCTGGGAAAATAGGATTGTTTTTTGGTTGGGAAAATTGTGAGAGCTTGTTAGTTGATTATTTTGTGTTTTAGAGTCGGCCTAGTACCCGTCCTTGTGTATTCATAGCCCTGGCTCAGGGGTGGCCTAAGGTTGAGAGCTAGAAAAACAGTTTCTATGGTTGGGTGGAATGTTTGATGTCTACAACTAGTTGATGAATGGTTTATTTAAAGATAAGTGCTCTCTGTGTTTTCTGTGTTATTTATATGTTATGTTGTTTATTAATTATCTCTAATATGTTTTTATATCATGCATGTTTGTTGTTAATGTTTTGCATGGTTTGTTATTCTTTCTTGTATAGTTTAACATCTTTCTGTTAATTGCATGCGATGGTTTCATGCTTATTTATTAATTAATTGGTATTAGAAATTGAAAATTCGTCAAGAGGGTAAATTCTTGAGGTACCCAGGTTCATGTGTACATTACAGATTGGTATCAAAGTGTCGATTGTAATGTTTGGGCCATATGGTCCGACTTGTAGGTCAAAAATTTTGTGATTTTTGTAGAGGCCTAGGTGGCAAATTTTGGGGCACCTGAACGTCTTTTCTTGAAAATATGGTTTTCTTGTGAATATTGGAAAATTTTGGGAATTTTTCCGTATGATGATGTCAACATGACATGGAGGCCACGTGGTAGGTGATGTGGCAATGACATGGCAGGGTGACGATGGCAAATGTTGGGCATCAATATTTCCTATTTAAAAGGACCATCATAGACACATTTTCACCATGACATGACTAATAATTTGTCTTATTTGACCATGTTTAATAGTAGTCATGCGTACTTTTGTATGTTGCTTAGATGAATAGTTTTTACAGTGGAATTTTATGTGTATGGTACCTTTTTTATCTAATTCCTATGATGAAGAATGTGTGTAGCATCAAACAAGTTGAAATCCTTAAGGAAAGGAAGATTCCATGAATCAAGGGACCATGTCCCCCACCTACCTCCATAGCGTTGTTAGTTCACTAATGATCACTCCTTACAAGAAGAAGTTCGAAAATCATTGGAGATTGACCAAGATATGTTTCTCCTCCATTTCCTCCTCAATCAAAGGGAAGAGGTCGAGTTTTCAAATTTATAAATAGGCCTCTAGCATAGGAAGAAAGGGAGCCAAAATTTTGAATATTGTGTTAATTTTTGTTAAGAAGACTTTTGTTGAATATTTGGAGCCTTTCTCTTGATGTACTATTGATTTTGATGAAATAAAGATGACTTCGTTCTTAGATTATTATATTTTCTTTAAGGTTCCTTGTGCTTCTTGGATAGGGTCCACTCAAGAGGGCTCAAGGTCCCTATTTCAATTTATCTTTTTCTTGCATGTTAATGTTGTTGGTAAATGTTTAACAGACAACATATGCTTGTCATTGATGGCAAGTACAGTAGCAAAGATGGCATGAGTACAAGAAGAAGTATCAGAAGTATTTTAGGAAGATGTTGCAGAGCAAGCTCGATAAGTTCAGAAGAGATAGTACAGAGGATTGTTGGCAGGTTTAACAGGCAAAGTGATCTTGTCATTGATGGCAGGATTAGAGTGTGCATCGATGGAAAAACAGGAACAAAGTAAGCTCAGGAGGAATTAGCGTAGAGTCGAACGTAGTGCATAGGTGTGCACCAGGGATGAGGTTAACTCATTGCCAAAGCTCAAGAGAGATAGCGTACTCAGGATCTTAGGTAGATCAAAGGTCGAGGCCCTTGACACTTAGAAATTCTTCCAAGTAAGGAGGATGCGTAAGCTCAGGAGGAGAAGTGTCAGTGATCATTGGATCCCATCCCGAATCCCTAATGACCATCAGATATGAATTCAGACAAGAAGAACGCGCAGAAGAGGAGGACAGATCTTAGGCGTCAGATCTGAGCGTAAGATCCAACCATCGTTGGATCAGGGAGAACCATCACGAAGTGGAGAAATCGCGAGAATATCTGGGCTGTAGGATCTGGGGTATCTGCGAAGGATCAATAGCCGTTAGATATGGTGAAGCTACAAGGTGGATAAGTCCAAGAGTCATCCAACTCTCCAAAACTGTGAAGGAATCCTGGCCGTCCATCGAGGACAATCGTGGACCATTGGATCAAGAGGACACATGGAGAAAGATTAGAGCACCACAAAGACTCCATTTTGGAGTTTCACAGGTCGTGAAATTCAAAAGAAACAGGTTCAAACTCGCGATATGCGAATTCACGAAAATATTTGGACCGTTAGATCACCAAGAATTGTGGACCGTTGATCAGCCATAAAGAAGGTCTGTGAAGTGTCGAAATCACGACAAGATCTGGTCTATTGGTTCCATAGGATACGTGGCGAAATATCGTCATGTCGCTGACTGGAAAGTCAAAGGAACGGGGTTCCCTAACCTCTCGAATTTGTGATATGCGAAATCGTGAAACAATTTTGACCATCAGATCACTAAGGATTCTGGACCGTTGATCTAAGCTCCATCTCAGAGCTTCGCTTATCGCGACTTGGAGTGACGAGAACCTCCATCACAGGAATCGCGAGATGCGAATTCACGATAAGATCTGGACTGTCAATTCACCAAGAACATGAATCGTCGATCTAATCTCCATCTCGGAGTTTCTCCTATCGCGACTTGGAGTGACAAGAACCTCCATCTAAGGAACAGGGAGATGCGAGATTGCAAAAAGATCAGGACCGTCGGATCACCAAGAACGTGGACCGCTGATCTGAGCTCCATCTCGAAGTTTCACCTATCACGACTTGGAGTGACAAGAACCTCCATCTAAGGAATTGCGAGATGCGAATTCAAGATGAGATCTGGACTGTCAATACACCAAGATTCTGGACCGTTGATCTAAGCTCCATCTCGAAGTCTCGTCTATCACAATTTGGACTGACGAGAACCTCCATCTAAGGAACAACGAGATGCGAATTCATGATGAGGTCTGGACCATCAATTCATCGAGATTGTGGATCATCGATCAGGGTTGATGAAGGTCATAAGTTTGCAAAAATACCGAAAATGTGAAATGGATGTAGCCTGTGGTCACATCGGTGGAAGATGGGGGAAGGAGCTAGTGTAGACAAGCTCCTTTTTGGAGTTTCAGGGATCGCGACTGGGAGTGTCGAGACACTTGGTCACACGAATGCCGAATTGTTGAATTCCAAAATGACGAAATGAATGCAAGATCCCATGGAGCCAATCCAACGGTGCAGGTGAATTTGAGTATGATCGGAGGGCTAATGTTTCTCTTCACAGTGTAATTGCTAGAAACCATTGATGGTTTCTGCCAGAAGATTTGAAGAGACTTCTTTGTGATCGCCAGAGGAGCTGAAGACTCTCCAAGCTTCTTCCAGTGATTGAAGACTATTCTTAGAGGGGATTGACAAATGGATGAGCGTTGAAGTCTATAACTGAAACAAAAAGGATAAGATCGACTATGCCAGAGAAGATGAGGAGTCTCGACTGCCAGAGAGGCTGAGGAATCTCAGTAGAACACCCAGTGATGCTGGACGCATGGTGGGAACCACCAGAGAAGCTGAAGAGTTGTGATGATCAGGAAGAGCACTCGATATGTGGAGGAGATCGTTATGGTGTGAGGATGTAGAGGAATTGCACACATTACATGCATAAGGTGCACAGAAGCTATAAGTACACGATACAGAGAAGAGATGTGGTTGTTGTTGTTGTTGGAGTTGTTGTGGTTGTTGTTGTTGCTATTGTGAGTGATGGAGGTGTAAAAAAGGAGGTGGAGTGTAGCAGCTGAAATGCATAGAAGACAAAAGGTGCATTGAAGAGGAATGGCACACAGAGTACAAAAGATAGAAGAACAGAAAGTGCAAGGTATGCAGGCAGGACGACAGTGAGGTAGACAGAGCAGTGAAATCTTGCAGAACAGTGATGAGAATGGTAAGCTATTGTTAAACATTATATCACTGTAATAAGTTTCAGTAATTCATATTGATTATCCAAGGTGGTAGGGAGGTGCTAGGGAGGATTGTTGTCCTCATAGGTTCAAGTGGGCACTTGAACACAGGGAGTTGTAGCTTCCATTTGGTTACAGCTAGAGAAACCAGGGTGGCAGGGTGGTGCAAGGGATAACTCTTGTTCTCTGTTATACAGGTTGGTGCCTATATGATTGGAAGTTGGTGCTTCCATCCAGTTGGTGCTAGAAACACTCAGGGAGTTGGTTCTTCCTTCTAGTTGGTGCTAGAGAAACCAGGGAGTTGGTGCTTCCTTCTAGTTGGTGCTAGAGA
>SNQJ01S0013728.1:113754-174894 GCA_010110895.2 Picea sitchensis | reverse complement strand
TTCAATGGGGAAATCCAAGGGCTATTTAAAAAGTACAAGCTACAATTGCACAGTGTTCAAGTAGGACAACGACATTCACAACAACAACATTCTGATGTACAAAATGATATACATGACATCCTGTAGAGATAACAAGAGGAAAGACCTTGTCAAGGAAATTTAACCTTTAGGAACAAAAGGGGAAAAGAGTCAGAAGAAGAGAGATAACAGTGACAGGGGAAGTCATCCACTTATGAGAAGAAAAGGTTGATGAAGGAGTCTGATTAGGAGAGGTGAGCAATTTTGAGTATTCTACAGAGGATACAGTGGAAGCTGAGGATGAATAGGTCCAAGAATCAGAAAAAGAAGACTCTGGTTTGGATACAAACATCTGCAGGCCTCAAATAAGAGAGTCCTTCCTATTAGGGGGAGTTTGTGTTGGTCTTAATATCTGATACCTCCTAAAATTACTGCCACAGCTTAGGGAGAGCATGTTCTCTTTGACATTGATGTCAAAGGGGGAGAAAAGAATTCGGGTGACTTAGTTGCCATCAATGCCAAAGGGGGAGATTGTTGGTAAATGTTTAACATATAGCATATGCTTTTCATTGATGACAAGTATAGCAACAAAGATGGCATGAGTACACGAAGAAGTATCAGAAGTATTTTAGGAAGACGCTATAGAGAAAGCTCGATAAGTTCAGAAGAGATAGTGCAGAGGATTGTTGGCAGGTTTAACAGGCAAAGTGAGCTTGTCATTGATGGCAGGATCAGAGTGTGCATCGATGGAAAAACAGGAACAAAGTAAGCTCAGGAGGAATTAGCACAGAGTCGAACACAGTGCGTAGGTGTGCACCAGGGATGAGGTTAAGTCATTGCCAAAGCTCAAGAGAGATAGCGTACTCAGGATCTTAGGAAGATCAAAGGTCGAGGCCCTTGACACTTAGAAATTCTTCCATGTAAGGAGGATGCGTAAGCTCGGGAGGAGAAGCGTCAGTGATCGTTGGATCCCATCTCGAATCCCTGATGACCGTCAGATATAAATTCAGACAAGAAGAACGCACAAAAGAGGAGGACAGATCTTAGGTGTTAGATCTGAGCGTAAGATCCGACCATCGTTGGATCAGGGAGAACCATCGCAAAGTGGAGAAATCACGAGAAGATCTAGGCTGTAGGATCTGGGGTATCTACGAAGGATCATTAGCCATTAGATATGGTGAAGCTACAAGGAGGATAAGTCCAAGAGTCATCCAACTCTCCAAAACTATGAAGGAATCCTGGCCGTCCATCGAGGACATTCGTGGACCATTGGATCAAGAGGATGCGTGGCGAAAGATCAGAGCACCACAAAGACTCCATTTTGGAGTTTCACAGGTTGTGAAATTCAAAGGAAAGAGGTTCAAACTCGCGATATGCAAATTCACAAAAATATTTGGACCGTTAGATCACCAAGAATTGTGGACCGTTGATCAGGCATAAAGAAGGTCTGTGAAGTTTTGAAATCATGACAAGATATGGACTGTTGGTTCCATATGATACGTGGCAAAAGATCGTCATGTCACTGACTGGAAAGTCAAAGGAGCGGGGTTCCCTAACCTCTCGAATTTGCGATATGCGAAATCGTGAAACAATCTTGACCATCAAATTACCAAGGATTTTGGACCGTTGATCTAAGCTCCATCTCGGAGCTTTGCTTATCGCGACTTGGAGTGACGAGAACCTCCATCACAGGAATCGCGAGATGCGAATTCACGATAAGATCTGGACCATCAATTCACCAAGAACGTGAACTGTCGATCTGAGCTCCATCTCGGAGTTTCACCTATCATGACTTGGAGTGATGAGAACCTCCATCTAAGGAACAAAAAGATGTGAGATTGTGAAAATATCAGGACCGTCGGATCACCAAGAACGTGGACCATTGATCTGAGCTCCATCTTGGAGTTTCGCCTATCGTGACTTAGAGTGACGAGAACCTCCATCTAAGGAATTGCGAGATGCGAATTCATGATGAGATCTAGACCATCAATACACCAAGATTCTGGACCGTTGATCTAAGCTCCATCTCGAAGTCTCGTCTATCGCAAATTGGAGTGACGAGAACCTCCATCTAAGGAACAATGAGATGCGGATTCATGATGAGATATGGACCATCAATTCATTGAGATCGTGGACCATTGATCAAGGTCAGTGAAGGTCATAAGTTTGCAAAAAATAATGAAAAGGTGAAATGGATGTAGCCTATGGTCACATTAGTGGAAGATGGGGGAAGGAGCTAGTGCAGACAAGCTCCTTTTCGGAGTTTCGGGGATCACGACTGGGAGTGTTGAGACACTTGGTCACACAAATGCCAAAATGCCGAAATGAATGCAAGATCCCATGGAGACAATCCAACTGTGCAGGTGAATTTGAGTATGATTGGAGGGCTAATGTTTCTCTTCACAGTGTAACTGCTAGAAACCATTGATGGTTTCTGCGAGAAGGTTTGAAGAGACTTATGTGTGATCGCCAGAGGAGCTGAAGACTCTCCAAGCTTCTTCCAGTGATTGAAGACTATTCTTAGAGGGGATTGACAGATGGATGAGTGTTGAAGTCTGTAACTAAAACAAAAAGGATAAGCTTGACTGTGCCAGAGAAGACGAGGAGTTTCAACTGCCAGAGAAGCTGAGGAATCTCAACAGAACACCTAGTGATGCTGGACGCATGGTGGGAACCACTAGAGAAGCTGAAGAGTTGCGATGATTAGGAAAAGATATCGAGATGTGGAGGAGATCGACATGGCATGAGGATGTAGAGGCATTGCACACATTGCATGCACAAGGTGCACATAAGCTATAAGTACACGATACAGAGAAGAGATGCGGTTGTTGTTGCTGTTGGAGTTGTTGTGGTTGTTGTTGTGAGTGATGGAGGTGTAAATAAGGAGGTGGAGTGCAACAGCTGAAATGCACAGAAGACAAAAGGTGCATTGAAGAGGAATGGCACACAAAGTACAAAAGATATAAGAACAAAAAGTGCAAGGTATGCAGGTAGGACGACAGTGAGGCAAACAGAGCAACAAAATTTTGTAGAAAAATGATGAGAATGGTAAGTTGTTGTTAAACATTATATCACTGTAATAAGTTTTAGTAATTCATATTGATTATCCAGGGTGGTAGGGAGGTGCTAGGGAGGACTGTTGTCCTCATAGGTTCAAGTGGGTGCTTGAACATAGGGAGTTGTAGCTTCCATCTGGTTGTAGCTAGAGAAACCAGGGTGGCAGGGTGGTGCAAGGGAGAATTCTTGTTCTCTTTTATACAGGTTGGTGCCTGTATGATTGGAAGTTGGTGCTTCCATCCAGTTGGTACTGGAAACACTCAGGGAGTTGGTGCTTCCTTCTAGTTGGCGCTAGAGAAACCAGGGAGTTGGTGCTAGAGAAACCAGGGAGTTGGTGCTTCCTTCTAGTGGGTGCTAGAGAATACACAGAGTTGGTGCTCTCAGCAAGTAGCAGCTTGAAAAACTAAGGTTGTAGCCTCATTATGAGTTGGTGCTCATATGTATGATAATGTAAAGACTGTAACTATTACTTATCATATAAATAAAGAGAGGTTTTTACCCTGTATGGGTTTCCTCGGGAAATATCTGTCTCTGTGTTTCTCATATATGTGACTGATGTTGAATGTGCCATTGTTTATTTCCCTGCATATTGTGATCATCATTGAGTGCCTTGTAAAGATTTTAAAAGAAACATAATTGTTTAAGCACCATAACAACTGATTCACCCCCCCCTCTCAGTTGTCCAACAAATGTGTTATTGGTTAGACTTATATTTATATTGAAAGATTAAGATTGTTATGCATGGTAATATCTTATTTATGTAAATTGTGGTTAATTGTTACCTTCAATAGGTCTCTTGTAGAAAGGGTCGGTAGCCTATTAGGATTCCCAAGGGTATCTTCTCAAGTATAAAAACCTCAATTCTACCTCATTATATTTTAGTCTAGCTTTGTCAATGTTTTGGAAGACTTGTGCAATCTTCTTAGGACTCTTTTGGGCATCATGTAGGATTTTATTGTAGGACTATTATTGTTCCTATAGAACTATTACAATTCATATAGAAACTTACAATAGGGTTGTTTTAGCTCAAGTTTCTCAATTTTCTCAATCATGTTTTCATGAGTTTTGTAGTAGAAAATAAGATAACATATGGCTTGATGTCGACTCAAGGGTTAGGCATAATTTGGTTCATTTAGTCTAAGCAATAGTTCAACTTCTTTAATGCAATTTCTTGACTTGCAATAGAATTAGTTCCATGCGTTATAATCGGTTTACTCTTTTCAAAGTTCAATATGCTTTATTTCATACCAATAAACTAGATATCCTTTATTGAAGATAGATCGGTTGTTCTTTCAATTTGGTGTGCTTTCATTCATGCAATAATTCAATTTTTTTTTTTGCAATTCAAGTTCCCTGCACAAGTTATACTCAAATTCATGCATTTAGCTCCTTAATCACTCATAGACCTATACTATTATCAATGCACTCTACATATACTTTGCATTAAGTTTGTGCGAACCCCGGGTTGATAAGTAAAGTAACAATCCAAGGAGGTAGTAACATTATTGATGTTATTCCTAAGCCCACCATTTTTTGGCATCATTGCTGGGAAGGTGCTAAAGATTACACATAATTTTCATTTTTTTAAATTTTTATGTGACTTGGAGAAGTAGGAATGATACGTCATTCACAAGGCCAACCTCACTATATAATTTATATAGTGTAAAATCCCAATTTCTTTCACTTCGAGTGAGTGTTGATAGCTGCTTGTAACATTATTTGCATCGTAGGATTATAAAAAGAAAAAAGAGAAAAATAACTTCATTTCATTTACCTTTATGAATTACTCGACCTAGATATAGGAAAGGAACTTTTTTACCAAAAACCCCCACCCCAAAAATAGGTCCAAGTAATCCAAAAATCGGTCCTGAAACACTTGAAAGATTCTTGGAAAGGGAAGCTAGAGAATTTGAAAACCTTTCAGATGAAGGTTAATATCCATCACCTCGTACCATGTTTGGTGAAGAAGAGATGGTATAAGTATTTGAGTTTCCCATACGAGAACACAATGGAGAAACTAAGATGAAAAAAATTAATCCTTCCACCTTGCCTCATTTACATGGTCTAGTTTTAGAAGATATTAACACCTTCTTGTTTGAGTTTGCAGTTATATGAAGGACATATGATTATACTATAAATTAACAAAAGCTCAAAATTTTTCCTTCTAATTTGAATAATTTATCTCTAAGATGGTTCATGAGCCTAGAGAGAAACAACATCACAAGTTGGGATCAAATGAAGAGTACCTTTAGTGAAAAATACAGGGACTATTGTAGAGAAAGGGACACAAGAGATGAGATCTTCAGAATGACTCAATGACCTGATGAATCTATAGAATACTTTAAATATAGATTTCAACTAAGCTATAAAAGATCTCACAACTACACTCTAGATGAGGATTCCTTCAATCTTGTCTTACTCAAAGGAGTAAGAGAGGATCTCATGGAAACATTAAATCTCCTATCCAATGGAGATATCTATCAAATGGACTTTGATGAAATCAATAAAATCTTCAAAAAACATTCCAAATCCTTAAGGAAGAAAGGTAGAAAGGGTAGAGGAATGGTACCTCAATTTTCTAACCTTGCAACCCATATAACAAATGAATTAGGAGGGTTAATAGAATATATGGAAACTAATATTTTTCATTCTTTAGCCATGAAAATGGATACCTTGCAGATCAAGAATAAATGAGAGGAAGCATGAAAGGAATTAGTTATTTATTACCCTAAATGCACCAAGAGGAATCCTATGAATAAATGCCCTATAGACCTCATAGATGTTAGTGGTATTTGTGAAGAAGATGATCCAACTAACAAATGTCCTTCTTTTCCAGGATTAAAAGTTACATTTCGAGGAGCAAAGGAGAATGTGGAATCAATTTTCTTTATCAATCAAAGGAGACGTGGAGCAACAAGACCCTTCCAAACAGGTTTGAACTTCAATCATTCTCAAAATTTTGGTGCATATAATACAAAAATGTATTCTCAACCTTGGTATAATCCCAACCCATCTCCTTGGAAAATTCCAAATCCATGGAAATATCAAGGGCCACCTATCCCTCCTCCATACCAACCATTCCATAGCATGCAAATCCCTTAGTGGAATAAACCCCCACAAGGTTGGAGGCCCCATAATTTCCAACAACCTGCATTAAGGCCTCCTCCTCAATCCAATAACACTATTAAAAATAGTGTTCCTCCTAAACAACCCCAGTTACCTACTCAAATTTCCCCCAATCCAAATAACAAGCAAGTTCAACTTATGTACAACAATGAAAAACATACCATAGTTACTCCTTGGATGTACATGAAATCAATCTTAGATCGAGAAAAGTCTTACAACAACAACCAAAGATCATAAACTATGTAGAACCTGAGTAGTGTTCCTCCTAAACAACCCCAGTTACCTACTCAACTTGCCCCCAATCCAAATAACAAGCAGGCTCAACTTGTGTACAACAATGAAAAAACATACCATACTTACTCCTTGGATGTAAAAGAAATCAATCTTAGATCAAGAAAAGTCCTACAACAACAAAAAAATCTCATAAAAGATGTATAACCTGAGAAATATGATGTTTTCTTACAACAACTACAACCCCCACCTTATCCTAAAATATTAAATGAGAATAAAACCTATACATATGAAGAGAATGAACTTTTAGGAGAACTCAAGATTTTGGGTGTGAAGATACCTCTCCTACAAGCCATCAAGGATGTGCCCATTTTTAATAGATTTATAAAAGAAGAGTGCATCACAAGGCTAGGGAGAAAAAGAAAGAACACCCCTACAATAAATGTTATAGGACAACTAGCTAACCTTATGATTGGGAAGATAATTGTACCTAAGTACTTGGATCTAGGAAGCCCTTTAGTGAATGTACACATCAATAAAACATTGATCTAAAATATTCTCATAGATTTAGGGGATTCCATAAATGTTATGAAAAAATACACCATGTTAAGGTTGAACCCTCAGGGATTCTTGAGAGACACCCCCATTGTTCTCCAACTTGCAGATAGATTCACATTCAAGCTCGAGGGGATGTTGGAAGACATAATACTCTCTCTTGATTCTTGGGAGTATCCTATTGAATTTTTGGACCTCCAAAATAAGTATAATATGAATGGGTATCGTCTTATCTTGAGGAGGCCTTGGCTGTCCACAACAAATGCATACATCGGTTGTAGGGTAGGAAACATGAATATAACTGATCGTCAATCACAAAAACAACATGTTCTCTATCCCCCTACCCGACCATTAATAACATAAAATCTTCCAATGTGAGTAGAAGAAGAAGAAGACCTGGTCCAAACTACTACATACTCTATCTACACAATTAGAACAACCTTGGCCAGTCACAAAATTGAGGAGGATACCTTCCTTTTAAATTTTCTACAAAACCAATATCCTGTTGATGTGAAAATAGAAGGGATGAATGATGAAATAAAATCTGAAATATTTGTTGATAAGAAAACATAAATATGGGAATAACTATGCAGAACTAAAATTGAAGATCCCTCTGTCAAGACCATAGAGATCAACCTTGCAAAAACACTCAATATTAGCACAAAACTTACCAATAAATAAGAATAGAAATTATTAGATGTGTTGAAAAGAAACATTGAAGCCTTTGCATGGGATTATAAGGATATGAAAGGAATCCATACTTCCATATGTGCTCATCATATTTATATCAAGGAAGACTACAAACTTATTGGGCATCCCCAAAGAAATATTAATCGTGCATTGAAAGACATAGTTAAACAAGAATTGCAAAAGTTATTAGATGTCAGATTCATTTATCCAATTTTAGATAGCGAGTGGGTATCTCCCCTAGCTATTGTCTCGAAAAAGAATGGGAAATGGAGGATATGTGTGGATTACCAAGAGATAAACAAGGATACAAGAAAAAAACATTCCCCCCTTCCCTTTATTGACCAATTCTTGGATGTCCTAGCTGGGAAATAATATTTCTCATTTCTAGATGGATTTAGTGGATACAACCAGATTCAGATCAGTCCTTAAGACTAGGAAAAACAACCTTTACCTATCCTTGGGACACATTTTCTTATATGGTCCTTCCATTTTTCCTATGGCCACATTCCAATGCAAGAGAATTGTTGTCCCTTGACCATGTTTTTTGAGATCCTTGGTCAAGTTTGACCTATTTCAGGACTTCGACAACCTATCAAAGATGGAGCGCAAGAGGAAGAGGAGATCTCAGAATCTCGACCCCTTTTTAGGGATTTTTGGGTCTTTGGGATCATGTAATGGGTATGGGAATGTCGGCCCATGGGTTTACCAATGCTTAGGCCTATTTTGTAATGTATAAATAAGTATCTAGGCGATGTAAGAAGAAGTGTATGTGTGTGTGTGCTAAGTGCTAAGAGGTCGTAAGGAATGGCTAAGTGCTAGAGTTGGATCTGTGTGATCAATATTGTAAGTGCTTCGGTGCATACTGTGTGAAACTTGCAGAGCTAAGTGCAATTCATTGTAAGAGACTGTAGAAGCTTGTGTGCTTAGATCTACTCAAGGAAGGAGGATCTAGCAAGCTATGCAGATCTCCTATCCTCTGTGGAGTAGGTGTTTTGAGGCTCCATTCATGTAACCTATTGAAGAAGCCAATAAAGAAGACAAAGAGTTGGTGGACATAGCCCTAGGGTGGGGGTGAACCAGGTTTATGTTGTGTTGCTCTGCGATTTTCTTAGTGATTTGACATCAATAGATAAATCTATTGATGCTTTGTGCTTAATGATATATATGGATGTTAGATATGACTTATGTACATATGCTTAGTGCCTAAAGTTGTTAGGATCTGATTTTTCATGCTAATTTTTGTTAGATGCTAGATCTATTTGAATACTGCGATGCTCTGTAATTAGGGTTTAACTTCATTGTAACTAAGAACTAGATATTGATTAATGTTAACTGTTGAGTGCTCTGTTAAGTGTTAGAATCATAGATCTATGTCCCAGCTAAGGTTGCAGACACTAGAGTCCTGCAACCACCCCTACCTCTACCTCAGGTGAGACTTCATATGCTTCGTAGGTGTTGTCTAAAGGGCCAGTAGTTAGGGTTTCGTTGGTGCGCTCTTGAGTGTTGAACCCTGGGTCTGCCCCTATGCCAACAAATGGTTCTGTTGCCGGGACCTGGAAATGTGATTGCTAGGAACTGAGGAAGAAGAAGTTTTGTGCGAAGATTCAACCTAAAATTGTGCTAAAGAAACGAATTCCAATCAGAAGAAAAGAGGTAAGATCTGAAAGCTTTATGCTCTGAGAAAGGTAAAAGTGAGAATTTCTGATTAAAATAGGTAATATCTGCAAGCTCAGTGCTTTGATAAAGGTAAGAATAGTGAAAATCTTTAGGTCTGAAAGCTTTGTGCTCTATATAAGTAAGATAAGTGGAAATTTTTGTTTCTAAAGTATGGATCTAGGCATGTTTGATAATATTTATCCTAGCTTGAAAACTAGGGCTCTGATAGATGAAAGAATATTTGATACGAGTAGATCTGATAAGAATAGCAAAAGATATGTTATACCTATGCATAGAGAGAATGTTGGGACTAACAAATGGATGCAAGATCCTAGAAATAATTTTTTGCAGGTTAACTACCATCATTCTAGTGCGCAATTCAGGAAAGGATGGGGATCATTTAAGAGAAAGAGAGGATTAAATATTTGTTACATTTGCAGAAGACCAAGACATATGGCTAAGGAATTCCCTGGTAGAAGACCTAGTTTCCTCTATTGCAAAGATATGGACCATGAAGTATTGGATTTCCCTAGAATGATAGCCAATATGGAAAGGATGAATATGAGACAAGAATACCATGAGAAAGGTCAAGCAACTGAGATTGTGGTAGAACCCCAGAAAGAATCAGAGAAAGTGTTGCTACAGATGAAAGAAACCCTGAATGACCACCGACATGTCAACTTATTAGAGATATTCAAAGAAAAAGAATGCATAGAAGAAATAATAGGAGGCTTCAACATTGAATGTGTTCTGGATGAAGAAACACAGGTGTATATTATGATAGAATGAAATTGGGAAACTTTAGGGGAGCCTGCTATGATTCCTTCATTGGGAGGAATAAGACTATTCAGAGAAAAGTTGATAAACCTATGTGGAAAGATTACCTAGATATCTACGAGTTCCAATGGAACTTCGACAGAGGAAGAATTTGAAGTTGTTAAATTTATTGAGGAGGACGCTTCATTTCCTATGTTGCTCGGAAAACCTTGGATTGAAAGAGACCAGGCAAGAAGGAAAGAAAAAAAAGTATTAGAGAAGAAGAAGAAAGAGTTAAAAGAGTTCATGACTAGGAAGATCACACACTTGATTAAAGAACAGGAGAACAGATCAAAGCCATTTGAAACCAGAGAATTGAATGTCAAAGTTACAAGAATACCAGATGACTCCCAGAATATTGCAATACCTATTCCAGATATAGATGAAGTATTACCCTCGAGTTCTAGGAAAGAATATCAACAGTGTGAAGTTACTCTGCCAAGAGGAGATAAGAATCAGAATGGAGAAAGGAATAGCGAAACGAAACTCACTGGGAAAAAGGATAGAAATCTAAGTAAAAATATAGCTAAGATCGATAAGTTACAGAAGGATCCAAAAGGAACTTCGTAGAAGGAAAATGTGAAAAATTGGAACTTTATCGAGATATCAGAGCAACGTCACATGGCACTTTTCCATGGCGAAGAAATATAGCCGTTGGGAACAATATAACCGTTAGAACAACACCCCGAACGGGAAGAAAGGAATTTATGGTTAGAAAGATCACCACCAGACCATTGGGACTGCGCCATAATGGACAAAACTGAGTTAATGAAGGCTTCTTACCTGCTGCAAGTGACCTGTTTCCAAGCTATCTATTTATCCTGTCGCACCATGTACTGAGAACACTTATTCTAACCATGAATTCTAGCCTACAAAATAGTTGATTTTTCATAGTGATCATCGCGATATTTCCCTCCATCCCATTGCATTGAGAAATTGATCTTCGAACCTGAGACTGTTAACACCGAGCGTGTATGTCAGACGAGTTGAGCGTTGCAAAGAAATTTGTCGAAGAAGTTCTCATCAACCTCATGAATGAAAGAGTAATGTCGATGTATATAGGTGTACAAGTGTCATCGACGAGAGGAGTGCAAGCCTCCCCGTCGACTTCTCACGGATTTGGGCCATCCCGACTGACATCAGAGAAGAGAAGAAAAAACAAAGATGATCTAGCCAACGCGAAGTTGATTCCATCTATATTACTCAACTATATCCTGCCTCTAGCCGGTGTGGTAAGTTGTGATAGTGTAGCTAGATATTTCAAGTACACCATGGTCACTGCGTACCTCCCAAAGGGGATACACGCAGTTCAAGCACAACAAGACAAGATCGTAGCGTTGAAGTTCAGTGACTTCAACCTCTAAGATCGTAAGAACCACAGTGTTCTCCCCCCATTTAGATACCTGACCAAAATGAATGGGAAGAACTCAAAGATTATCCCTCAGCAGTGGACTATGGACATCATGCATTCCACCCTCTTAAATGTAATGAAGATACCACACTTTGGAAGGCACCAAGAGGTTAAAGCATGCATTAAGCTCCTACTTTCATGCTTCCATGGCGGCTACTTATGGATAGACCATCATATTACAGTTGACCCGAAGTTGATCCACATGATCACAGGCTTGAGTATGCAAGGACCTGACCCACAGGAGTTCTACCCAGGAAAATCCATAGATCACATGCTAGCATAGAAGATTAAGGACACATACAACGATGTCAAGAAGGGGACATGAGGCTACAAGGTATCCTCCATCCAGAATGACGCAGTGCGCCTAGCATGTCAGTTAATATATGGGAAGCTGGTACGCAAGAACCGATGTACACAAGTCACAGGATTCGTCGTTGACCTCGCGGGGAAGTGTATAGAAGCCTTACAGATGAATTGGGAAAAGTACCTAGTCAATCAGCTCGAACTAGACTGTCGCAAAGCACAGGATCAGGGTTACGAGTTCCACTTCAGCTGGCTCCTTGCCACGAAGTTCACCACCCTTTGGTATTCAAGTGATATGAACAAATAGTGGTAGTCGAACGTTATTTTTCATACCTACTATCTTCAGCTAAAGAGAGCCATCGAGGCTGAGCCTTGCATGAATCCAAACACCTTCCAAAGATTCTGACCCCTGATGAAGTTCAGCGTAGATCGACATTTCATTTACATTATAGCGTGAGCCGATGAACATAAGGAGCAGTTGTAGTCATACTACAAGCTCACAGAAGAGGATCTTGAGGAGATCACTAAGGACTGTTCGATAAAACTCCTCATTCCAGCATACCCTACAGAGATGTCTGACCCTGACAGCCCAAAAACTGCACATGATACACCCAAACCCAACAAAATGAAGAAGACTGAAGAGGTCCAAGACCTAAGCAACGCCTCAGGGAAGACTACTTCCATATCACCTGAGCGAGGAGGTGACGACGACATGGGAAAAATAAAGGGCACAGGAGCTAAACAAAATAAAGGCGAAGTAACACCGTCGAGAGATGAGACTGATCTCATGAAGAAGAGGAAGGTTTCTCCCTAGAAACCCTCTTCGCAGAAGAAATCCAGAGCCACCATGACCAAGATGAAGATTGTGCTTACTGATGATGATTTTGATTTCATCATCGCAGTGATAAACGACAGCTCGTTGGAAATCATAGAGAAGAAAGAAGCTAAGCAGGAGTAAATGTACAATAGAATCGAGGTCGAGCTCCAAGGAGTACAACAGGATCTTCATTCCAGTCGTGCAGTCTCCATTGCACCCTTTCCATTAGGAGAACTAGAGTTGGGGGATGAGCCAGCCCAACTCTGTCGAGTAGCTGATACGGTCGAAGCTCATCTTTGTCGTGCACAAGAAGAAGCAGAAAAAGCCACCTAGGCCTTGAATCAAGTTCAAGGAGTACTCATAGAACAATGCGGAATTGTAAAACAAGAGAATATTTCTCTCCAGACAAAGTTTGACGAGGAGAAAGCGCAAATGCAACAAGAAAAGGAACAATTGCTCGCAAGACAACTCGAGGTAAAATAAGCAGTCAACAGATCACTTCGCTTTGTGACAAGCTTAGAGCCATAGGTAGAAGAATGTGTTGAGCATCAAATAGAGCAGCTTGTGGAAGCCATCCAACAACTACAACAACGAATAGTAGATTTATAGCTTCGCACTGTACCTGACACCCCATAGGATGTAAGGGACCAAAGAGAAGAAACTGTCTGGAGCACAGTTGAGAGAATAAAGGCTCTTTCCATAGAATGCAAGAAAATGAGTGATCGTAGTGCCTAGATGTATGAGAAACTCACGGAGAATCCAAAATTGAAGGCACTGGAGTCACAACTCCAGGAAGCAAAGTATCAGGAAGAGACAATACAGGCTCCAACCTAAGAAGCGATCCCAAGAGCAATGCACTACCCAACAAAAGGTTCACACTATTAAGAGAAAAGTCATGGAAGTGACTCAAAGGCTCCAACCTGTACAAGATGAGGCTTACCAAATGTTCACAGAGATAGAAGGTCAAGGATCAGAACTGGAGAAAGTCGTCACTGTAGCTGAGCAACGCCTAGAGGGACTTGTCAATGAAGTAGTCATACAAGAATTCTTAGAACAAGAGGCTATAGCACAACAACAAGTCGAAGCAGCTCGAGCCAAGCTCGAGGCTTTTGAAGCATAACTAGTCATATCAGAGTGACTCAAGACGAGTCATAGGTGAGTGTTGGGGGCCTGTTGTCCCTTGACCAAGTTTTGGGATATCCTTGGTCAAGTTTGACCTATTTTGGGACTTTGACAGCTTGTCGAAAACAAAGCGCAAGACGAAGAGGAGATCGCAGGATCTCGGCCCCTTTCTAGGGATTTTTGGGTGTTTGGGATCATGTAATGGGTATGGGAATGTCATCCCATGGGTTTACCCATGCTTAGGCCTATTTTGTAATGTATAAATAAGTATCTAGGCGATGTAAGAAGAGGTGTATTTGTTTGTGCTAAGTGCGAAGGGGTCATAAGGAATGGCTAAGTGCGAGAGTTGGATATGTGTGATCAAGATTGTAAGTGCTTCGATGCATGCTGTGTGAAACTTGCATAGCTAAGTGCAAGTCATTGTAGGAGATTGTAGAAGGTTGTGTGCTTAGATATACTAAGGGAAGGAGGGTCTAGCAAGCTACGCAGATCTCCTGTCCTCTGCAGAGTAGGGGTTTTTAGGCTCCATGCATGTAACCTATTGAAGAATCCAATAAAGAAGACAAAGAGTTAGTGGACGTAGCCCCAGGGTGGTGGTGAGACACATATATGTTGTGTTGCTTTGCTTTGTGGAATGTGTTGATGTGCTTATATGTTAATGTGCTTAGTTCTTTGATATAGATAGATAGATCTGTTAATTCTTTGTGCTTAATGATGTATATGGATGTTAGATATGACTTATATACATATTCTTAGTTCCTGAAGTTGTTAGGATCTGATCTGTCATGCTAAGTGTTGTTAGATGCTAGATCTGGTTGAATATTGCAATGCTCTATAATCAGGGTTTAACTGTGTTGTAACTAAGAACTGGATATTGATGAATGTTAACTGTTGAGTGCTCTGTTAAGTGTTAGAATCATATATCTATGTCCCAGCTAAGGTTGCAAAAACTGGAGTCCTGTAACCACCCTTTCCTCTACCTCGGGTGAGACTTCATCTGCTTCGCAGGTGTTGTTGAAAGGGTCAGTAGTTAGGGTTTTGTTGGTGCCCTCTTGAGCATTGAACCCTTGCTCTGCCCTTTTGCCAACAAGAATCACCAGCCAAGCGTGAGTGGAGGGAAGCTAAGCACACTGACACACATTTTGAAGAAATAATTTTGAATTAAGAAGGGCATGTCATGAAAACATTTGAAAAGATTGTAAATTATGAATATTTTTAATGTTTTGAAGTTGTACGATCACGTGAGATTGTTGGAGGATGTATTTTCTTTAATGAAGATGTTTGCAGTATAGATTCAATGTATCGATCTTATCTGTTTGACACGAATATTTATTATAATAAAGCCTTAGTAGTTGATAGATTTTATGATCCAGATGCATATCGGTGGCCACCCACCTTTTCCAACTGGCTCAAAACAGTTTTTTGACAATTTTGGCAATTTACTATTTTTAGCAGTTTTAACTTCCAGGGCCATTTTGAGGGCCTAAATGAAGGTTTTTTGGTATCGATATCCTCAATGATATTCGAAAGCATGATTGAGCCCCCAAAATCAATATTCTCGATGATACCTTTCCAACGGGCTATCACACTCCTAAAACAAAGATCGTATGCAAAAGTTATGACCTCAAGAAGTTGATGTACTAACTTACCCAAATGGGGCCCACATGACTTTTGGCACTTCATCTCCTAGGGTTAGGTTTTTGGATGTCTAGGGTTTTTGGCATTCTTGCTTATTGTAAAAAGTCCTTATAGCCTCATTGTAATATTCTTCTGGTGAATGCACGCTACCATCAACTCTCTTCTTAGAGATAAGTCGCCACCATTCCAACAAGCTTGTTTCCGCTGCATTTTACAGTTTCAGCTTATTTCGTTATTGAATAGAAAACCAATTTTACTGTATCTCTGTTATTTTTTGTTAAGAACCTGTTAATAATTTGTATTCATTTTTTCCTTCTCAGAAAATCCGAATCAGTGGTATCAGAGAGGTTTGCTCCTTGTCGTCTTAATGCATGTCCCCAACGAGGTTGGAGTACAAAGAGTTGGGTCTCGAGCTTGTTTCTCTTGAGGACATAAGCTCTCGTACGCCCAAGCGACCTCCCATGGAAGGAGAAAAGAAAGATGACGGGACATGAGATCCTTACAAACTATTGATTGAGGAATCCCTCATGCAACAGAGGAACGAGATGATGGATAGTTTCACACAAATCCTTCGGCGACTACCAACAGGCAACACATCTTCTTCGAACGGAAGCACCACCCCCTTCAAGGTAAAAATAAACTTTGATATTCCTATATTTGAAGGTTATATAGATGCAGATGTTGTAGACAGGTG
Source organism: Picea sitchensis (assembly GCA_010110895.2). Taxonomy (NCBI): domain Eukaryota; kingdom Viridiplantae; phylum Streptophyta; class Pinopsida; order Pinales; family Pinaceae; genus Picea; species Picea sitchensis. Next base: position 158,760 of record SNQJ01S0013728.1, on the reverse strand, counting down.
GTTGAATCTACTGGAAGGGTATTTTTCTATTCATAATTTTTTGAATAGAGAAAAGGTTACTTTTGCACTCCTCAAAGCCATTCCCCATGTCAAATATTGGTGGGAAACTTTCTGTGAGAAAAAGGAAATAGAGAAAACCTCATTATTTTCAATCATGACCACCTGGGAATCCTTCAGGGATGCTATTAAGGAACAATACTACCCTGTCAGAAGTTATGATGACCTGTATACCAAATGGACCACACTGCGACAAGAAAGAGACCAAGCGGTGCCACATTTCACAAATATCTTCCATACCTTGCGCACCAAGTTGGGTATCAAAGATTCAGAGTGACATATGGTGCTCAAGTATTGCGGTGCTCCGCATAGATACATCCAGACCGAAATGGAATTTCTGGACATCTCATCCTTGGGTGTGGCCTACCGATATGCCGTCAAAATTGAGCAGAAGCTCAAACAAAAGACGCAACAATTTGGGCATGGGAACCCATCACAACAAAATCCAGGAAAAGACAGCCCCAACCCTCCGAACAAAGGACAGAGAAAAGATGGACAGTATCAGGACAACCAGTACAAGCCGCAAGTAAAGAAGGACACCGGAAAGACAAAGAAAGATACCGGGAAGTGGTGCGACTTCCATAAGATCCCTTGGCATAACACTGTTGATTGTCGATCAAAGTAGTCGCTGGTGGCTGAAGTGAAAGCCTATGAATCACATGGAGATTCTGACTCCGAGACAGAACCAAAAATGGAACCCAGTGCCACCGTTGCTACCACCAAGCTCCAGCCTAGTGAACCAGACCAGCCAGAAGAAGGAGAGCACCTCTTCCATTCACATATGTGGGTAAAAGGCACCTCGCTGCACTTCATCGTTGATAGTAGTAGCCAGAAGAAACTCATCTCAGCAGAGGTCGTCAAGCGGTTGGCCCTGCCAACAATGCCTCACCCACAACCCTACACCATTGGATGGCTCCGCCAAGGAAGCAATCTCCGCGTCAGCCAACAGTGCCGACTGTCATACAACATCAAGCCCTTCAAAGATGAGGTATTGCATGAGGTTGCTCCTCTCGAAGTTTGTGATGTTCTTTTGGGCCAACCTTATTTATGGAAACATCATGTTGTATATGAGTCTAGGCCTTGTAGTGATATTATTACTTTGAACAAGAAATTGTACAGGATACTCGAGGTAGTCCTACCTAGTGATATTTCCTTGATCTCTGCTAAGCAATGCAGGAAGGTCATCTCTCAGACAAGGAAGTTTGTGTTCTTCGTGATTTTCTCTCAGAATAAGCGAAAGATCGTAGCCACATCGAGGGTCTTTGCAGCCGACATCTCCACACAGTAGAAGCAAGTAGATAAGGTCGTGGAAGAATACTCAGATATCTTCTCCTCACATACAGGGATACCTCTACACTGCCAAGTCAAGCACCCCATCGATCTAACCCCCGACACACCGCTGCCCAATGGGCCAATCTATCATCGCTCTTTATTACAGAATGAGGAGATTAAGAGACAGATCTAAGATTTTCTCCACAAGGGGCACATCCACCCCAGCTCATCACCTTGCAGGAGCCTAATCATGTTGGTACAGAAGAAAGATGGAACCTAGAGACTCTATATTGATTTTCGGGCTCTAAATAAAATCATTGTCAGAAATCGGTACCCAATTCCCTGAATCGATGACCTCCTTGATCAACTCACGGGGGCCAAATACTTCAGTAAGATTGATATGAAGTCTCGCTACCACCAGGTCCCAATAGAACAAACAGATGTATGGAAGACCACCTTCAAGTTAAAGGAAGGACTTTTTGAATGGTTGGTCATGCCCTTTGGGTTGACATATTCTCTAGCCACTTTCATGAGGATGATGGACGATATCCTGCGACCATTCACCAATACTTTTGTAGTGGTGTATCTGGATGACATTCTAATTTACAGCAAGACTTGGGTCAAACACTTGCAGCATATTCAATAGGTTCTGCACACCCTACGGTAGCACAAGCTATACACCAACCTGAAAAAATGCTCCTTCGGCATGGACATGGTCCATTACTTGGGATACATCATTGATCAACATGGCGTACATGTGGATCCAACCAAGATCCAATTCATCCGTGAATAGCTAGCCCCAAAAACACTCATTGAGCTTTGGAGCTTCTTAGGACTTGCTAATTTCTACCACAGGTTCGTGTTGGGTTTCTCCCATATTGCATGGGCCCTCAGCCAAATAAACAGGGGTGGTGGTAAGTCAAAATTTGTGTGGGGCTGGTCCCAACAACAAGCGTTCAATGATTTGAAGCAGTGCATGTGCTCAGTCCCAGTACTTTCACTACTAGACTTGCAACATCCCTTTGAGATCGAGACAGATACTTCAGACTATGCTGTGGGCACCATTCTCACTCAGAATGACCACCCCGTGGCCTATTATAGTGAGACACTGTCATATACTGTCTGTAAGTACCCTACTTATGACAAATAAATGTACTCCATTGTGAAAGAATTCCTCCAATGGAGAAATTACATTCTTGGGAAGGAGACAGTCGTCCACACTGATCATAAGCCACTGCAGTTCATGCAGACACATGGAAAATTGCAGAATGGCCACCATCAAAAGTGGTCCACATACTTGCAACAATTCCACCTCAAGATCAAGTATAAAATAAGAAGCACCAATCGCGTCATTGATTGCCTCAGTAGACCGCCATTCGTGACACTCACCATGGTGCTAGACTCTTGCGGCCATGAGACAGACCCTGAGTTTGCCACCACCTACCAAATGTTGGGTGCAAATGCAGTTGTCAATAATTTCCATTTTCAAGATGAGTTGTTGTGTCGTCTGGGCCATATCTATGTTCCATCAAGTGAGTGAGAGAATATTATCTGAGAAGCCCACTACAGTCAGGTGGTAGGACACTTCGGCGTCGAAAAGACAGTGGCGACGCTACAAAAACATTTCTACTGGCCAAAACTTCGACAGGAGGTCGACAAGTATATCAGGTCCTGCACTGCTTACACTATTGCCAAACCAACCACTAAGAAACAGGGCTTGTACACCCCTCTTCCTACTCCTGATGGGCCATGTGAATCCATATCAATGGACTACATGTCGGGCCTCCCATCCACCAAGCGGGGAAATGATTGTGTTTTTTTGGTTGTTGATCGCTTTTCTAAGATGGCGATTATGGTTGCCTGTAAGAAGAGCATCACAACAGATGCCACTGCCAAGTTCTTCTTTGAATGAGTCTGGGTACATTTTGGAATCCCACAAACCATTGTCTCATATCGGGATAGTCGATTTCTCATCACATTATGGTCGAGCCTTTGGTCACTGCTGGACACCAAGGTCACCAAATCCCCGGCCTTCCACCCCAAACAGATGGCCAAACCGAGGTTGTAAATCAAATGATTGTGTAGATCCTTCACATGTATAATTAAAATCACCCTTTCACATGGCATGAGAGCCTTCCTTATGTCCATCATAGCTACAACTAAGCCTTTCATAGCTCAACCGACCACAACCCCTTTCAAGTGGGGTTGGGATTCCAACCATTGGGTCCCATAGATGATGCACTTCCCCTTGCAGTCACCTCGACTAACTCATCTCCTGCTCCAATTGAAGCTAACAAATCCACCCGGTTCATTGAGTGAATCAATCACATCTGCCAATAGGTTCAGGATATCCTACAGAAGTCCAATAACAAGTACAAACAATGCCATGATCAACATTGGGTGCCGCATAAGTTTCAAGTGGGAGACAAAGTTTGGTTGCACTTGTAGAAAGAACGCCTTACAGGACCCCATTGGAAGATTCTCCCACTCCATTATGGATCGTACACTATCACCAAGGCCGTGGGGAATAATTCTTTTGAGCTCAACATTCCTCTTTTCCTTGGCCTGCACCGAGTGTTCAACATGGATCTCCTTCACCCTTATTTCCCACCATTATTGGACACCTCAGAAGTAGCAGAACAACTGACACCAACAGATCTCAACCCCGATTGCATACAACAGACATCCAATGATCATATTGTGGATAGACATATCAAGGGCACTCGACAACAAAGGATGCATCTTTATCGAGTCGTCAAAGCAGGGCAGCTCCTACACCAAGGCAAGTGGCTCACCCAGGGCCAAATTCAACATAAATTTCCTCATCTAATGGGGGACCTCAACGCAATGGATACCATTGCTTCCTAAGGAGAGAGGATTTATATATATTGATATCGGTGGCCACCCACCTTTTCCAACTAGCTCAAAACAGTTTTCTGACAATTTTGGCAATTTACTATTTTTAGCAATTTTAACTTCTGGGGCCATTTTGAGGGCCTAAATGAAGGTTTTTCGGTATCAATATCCTTAAGGATATCCAAAGTCATGATTTATCCCCCAAAATGAATCTCCTTGACGATACCTTTCCAACGGGCTATCACATGCCTAAAACGGATATCGTATGAAAAAGTTACGACCCCGGGAAGTTGATGTACTAACTTACCCAAACGGGGCCCACATGACTTTTGGCACTTCATCTCCTAGTGTTAGGTTTTTGGATGTCTAGGGTTTTTGGCATTCTTGCTTATTGTAAAAAGTCCTTCAGAGCCTCATTGTAATCTTCTTCTGGTGAATGCGCGTTGTCGTCACATCTCTTCTCAGAGATAAGACACCACCATTCCAACAAGTTTGTTTCTGTTGCATTTTACAATTTCAACTTATTTCGTTATTGAATAGAAAACCAATTGTACTGTATCTCTGTTATTTTGTGTTAATCACCTGTTAATAATCTGTATTCATTTCATTCTGCTCATAAAATCCAGATCATTTTAATTCGATAGGATAGCACTAAGGTAGCTTGGAGGGAAAGCTCAATGATCTCATATTGTATAAATAAATGTATTGTTGCCCAAATGAGGCTATTGATGGTTGTTGTTGAATCTATTGTAGAGGTTGTTTCCATTATAACTAAGAGTAGAGGCTGTTGAAGTTATTAATGTTGTAGTCATATATGCTATAGAATTTTTTGAAGCCTATCAGAGTGTATGAACACATGTATATTTTCAGTTGAATGAATATAGTAGAGAAGCATCGTTCCAAATGAATGGTGTTGCTATGGTTGTGTCTATTTGAGTGAATGAATGGTATGCTTTATGTTTAAGTGAAATTCTCTGTTATTTAGTCATTCTTGTGTTTATGAATGCATTTACAAGGTTGAATGTATAAATCTATGAGATATTAGATAAGTTTCAATCGTTTCTCTTCTCAAGCTTATGGAAGGAGTGCATATTGTCCGCAAGGAGTGCGTTGACAGAGTCTATTTCAATTTAGAAGCTCAGAAGAGACAACATGAAGCTTTCATTTGCAAAGAGTGCAGAGCATCTGCAAGGAGTGCGTTGACAGAGTCTTTTGATTCAGAAGCTCAGGAGGAGTAGTTTTAAGTGTTGTTTGAAAAATGAGTGCAGAAGACCTTGCAAGGTGTGCATAGATGGAAAAAATACTTAAGTTCTTTTATTTAGGGGGAGAAATCGAGTTGAGTAACGAACAGTTGCAAGGCGTGCATATTTTTTTTCAAAGAGGTTGAGTTGAAGAGAATTCTTGTTGCAAAGTGTGCACAAAAGTGAAATTTTGACTAAGTGTCGAAAAGACGCTCTAAGGAGTGAAAGTTCGAAGGAAGAAGGACAAGATCAGAAGAGATAACAGGTGGGAATTATTCGTTTGGGAGGAATCTATGAAGGTTTCCCAAAATTAACAAGCAAGATCCATTCAGGATGAAGCAGGATCATCCCAAATCGTCAAATCTGGGAGAAGTTGCATGGTGGTTAGCCGTGAGTTCCTTCAAAATTTCATGAATGAAAGGATTTGGGGTGTTAAGGAGTGAAAATCATCGAATTCTGAAGTGGTGGAGAGATCCTAGCCGTTGGTTACAACAGGGGTACATGGAAGTAGATTAAAGAATTCAGAAGATAGTGTTCCAGGAGTTTTGCGTGGAGAAAAAATTGAGTTTTCGTGAAGTTGCGAGAAGAAAGGAGATCTGAACAGTCAGATCCAAAAAATGCACGGCAGAGATCCATGGAGTTTGGGAGATAGAACCCTTCAGAAGGAAAATGGGATAGAAAATATAGAAACCTCGAAGCCTAAGTTTCGAAGAGGATCGCCACTGTTGGTTTTCGGAGGGAGCGCGAACCGTAGATCTAGTTCTGGGCAGCTTCGTCGGTTCAAAGTTTGCATGAATAGGTATCTGTTGTTTCCAAGGTAGCCGAAGTTCGAAGTCACAAAGTGCTTAGGAGGTTTAGCCCTGGGTCACATCTCGAGGTCACATGTGGAGAGGGGCTAGTAGAAGGAGTTAGTGTCCGTCAACATTAAGATTTTAAAAAGCGCTAAGGAGAGGGCCTGCGGGTTCCATATGACTTATGCCTGAGGAGATAAAAAGGGCCTATTTTATCTCAAGTTGGGGCTAGCAAGGTCCTGAGGAGATAATTCGGCTCATTTTTTTGAAGATCCTTGACTAGGAGGTCGCGCAACCCCTAGGAGGGGAGGGGTTTGCATAAAGTGGTATTAGAGCTACTTATTGTGCTCTGTGTGTGAAGAAAAGGTTAGCACAATGCCTCCTAGAAGATGCACAGAGCCACCTATAGCAAATTGAGCATAGAAAGGGAAATGAGAGAACTCCGAGTAAGGTTGGATGATATGGAGGTGACACAAAGGAGAGCACCTGATGATGGAGACGTCAATGATGCAGAAAGCAAAGAAAGGGAAGTTGAAGAATATGTAACAAAGGACGTTGCATAGGAACACTTGTTGAAATCGGTTGTCAAATTTGGATCTAAAGAAAAGATAGACATCCTGACATATGAAGGAAATTTAGACGTTGAAGAATTGTTGGATTGGATAAGATCAATGGAAAAGTACTTTGACTATGAATACATCGATGAGGAGAAAAAGGTGAAAAATGTTGTCACCATATTAAAAGGACATGCAACGCTGTGGTGGGATGAATTGCAGGTTGATAGAAGATGCAAAGGAAAAAAAAAAGATCAAGAGTTGGGATAGAATGGTAACCAAGATAAAGGATAAATTCACACCCAAGGATTATCAGATAAATCTATTCAGGAAGTTGCAGAACCTGAGACAGAAGGGAATGGCAGTGAAAGAATGCACAAAGGAGTTTTACAAGATGAACATCAGGGTTGGACAAAGAGAGAAAGATGATGAAAAAATTTCCAGGTACATCAATGGCCTGAGATATGAAATCCAGGATGAAATCAACATGATGACAGTAAGGACGGTGGAGGACACTTATCAAATTTATCTGAAAGAAGAAGAAAAGTTGGCCAGGAAATAGAGTCATCGAAGCAGTGGTAGAAGCTTAAAGATAGGTAAAGGAATTTCCCATGACAAGGCAAAGAATCCCAAAGTTGAGAATGGAAAACCACATAGTCACTCTGAAAGAGGAGGAAGTTCCTGAGGGAGCTAGTATGGTGGAAGAAATTATTTTCCTCGAGGAAGAGGAAGAGTCAAAGGAGGAGAGGTGAAGTGTTATGATTGTGGAAAGATAGGGCACATGTATTGGGAATGACCCGAGAGAAATAAAGAAGGAGGTGAAGCTCATGTTTCAGAAGCGCAGAAGAGGAATGCTGAGACAAAAGGTGCAGAAGATGGAAAATCTCTGCTGATGAAGAAGGTTCTCTTAAAATCAGAGCCAGAGGTTGAAAAGCTAGTACAGAGGAACAATTTGTTCAGAATAACTTGCAAGACTAATGATAGAGTTTGCAAGGTTATAATTGATAGTGGGAGAACTAATAATTTAGTATCGACAGAGATGGTGGAGAAACTAGAGCTGGAGACAATTGCACATCCTACTCCATATAAGGTTTCATAGCTGCAGAAATGTCATCAAGTAACAATAACTAAACAATGCCTTGGTGAATTTAATATAGGAGGATATAGAGATTAAATTTTGTGTGATGTGATTCCCATGGATTTGTTTCATGTTTTTTTGGGTATACCATGGTAGTTTGACAGGAATTTCATTCATGATGGGAGAAAAAATACCTATACCTTGGAGAAAAATGGTAGGACACACATGTTGCTTCCAATAGAGGAAAATAATGTGAAGGAAGAAGCCAACATAAGTATACTTCTCATGAGTGGGAAGGAACTCCTAAGTGAAGTAAAGAAGGAACAAGAGATGCATTTTCTTGTGGTGAGGAAACCCGGAGTTGTCCTTACAAGTACTTCTACGAATGATATTCCTGAGGAAGTTTAGGAGCTGCTGGAGAATTTTTCTGATATAATAGTGGATGAGTTTCCAAACTCATTTCCACCTATCAGAAGTATCAACCATCACATTGATCTAATACTAGGAGCGACTCTGTTGAACAAAGCAACATACAAATTGACACCTCAAGAGAATGAGGAGGTAAAGAGACAAGTCCAGGATTTATTAGACAAGGGTTTGGTCAGAGAAAGCTTAAGTCCATGTGCAGTACCAACTATGTTAAGTTCAAAGAAGGATGGAGGATGGAGAATGTGTACATACTCAAGAGACATTAACAATATCACCCTCAGATATAGATTTCCATTTCCAAGGATGGATGACTTAATGGATTTCTTTAGCGGAGAAAATTATTTTTCAAAGATAGATTTGAAAAGTATATATCATCATATAAGAATGAGAGAAGGTGATGAGTGGAAAACAACCTTAAAGACAAACGAAGGGTTGTATGAGTGGCTTGTTATGCCATTTGGATTAACGAATTCCCCAAGTACTTTTATGAGATTGATGAATGAGGTATTGAAATATTTTATTGGTAAATTTGTAATTGTATATCTGGATGGTATACTAGTCTTTAGTAAAACTGAAGAAGAGCATTTGAGGCACTTAACATCAGTGATGAGAAGATTGCTACAGGAGAAGTTGCTGATAAATATAAATAAATCCTCTTATATGAAGACATAACTCATTTATTTGGGTTTTCTAATATCTTCAAATGAATTGAAGATGGACCCAGAGAAGGTGAAAGAAATCAAAGAATGACCATCACCAAGAAACATATTCGAGGTGAGAAGTTTCCATGGATTAGTGAGTTTCTATAGGAAGTTCATTATAAATTTCAATGAGATCGGCGCACAAATGATGGATACAATGAAGAAGAGACACACGTCTTTCAAATGGACAGAAGAAGTAGAGAAAAGCTTCAATATATTAAAGGAGAAGATTACAAAATGACCGATTCTGCTCTTACCAGATTTTGGGAAGACGTTTCAAGTAAGATGCGATGCGAGTGGAGTTGCAATTGGAGCAGTCTTTAGCCAAGATAATAGGCTTGTTGCATATTTCAATGAGAATCTGAATGATACCAAGAGGAAGTACTCCACCTATGACAAATAATTTTATGCAGTAATTCAATCCTTGAAGAAATGGAGACACTATCTTGTTCCAAAAGAATTTGTTTTTTATAGCAATAATCAGGCTTTACAATTCATAACCAGACAGGATAAATTAAACTAGAGAAATGCTAAGTGGATAGAGTTTATGCAAAAGTTCACTTTTGTCATTAAACATATTTCTGGTAATGCTAACAAAGTTGTTGATGCATTGAGCGGGAGATGTCTGATTCTACAAGAATTTCAAGTGAAAACCTTAGGATTTGAACACCTTAAGGAAATGTATTGTGATGATCCAGATTTTAAAGAAGCATATGAAGTATGTGCAAATCATGTTCTCAGAGACAGAAGCCAGTGGACAGAGTATCTGATTCAATATGGATTTTTGTTTAAAGGTTGCCAGTTGTGCATACCAGGATGCTCGATGAGAGAAAAATTGCTAAAGGAAAAGCATAGTGGAGGTCTAGTCGGACATTTAGGCCATGAAAAAACATTTTCATAGTTGAACACTTCGTATTATTGGCCAGGTATGAAAGAAGACATGAAAATTTTGTAAACATATGTAGGATCTTCCAGTATGCAAAAGGAAAGAAACAAAACACTAGATTGTATCAACCATTTCCTATTCCATACAAGTCTTGGGATGCAATAAGTATGGATTTTGTGTTGGAGCTGCTAAGAACAAAAAGAGGAAGTGATTCCATATTTGTGGTAGTTGATAGATTTTCAAAGATGGCACACTTTATCCCATGCCAGAAAACTAATGATGCAACACACATTGCAAATTTGTTTTTCAAAGAAGTTGTGAGACTTCATGGATTTCCCAAGAGTATTGTTTTATATAGGGACACAAAATTTGTTGGTCATTTCAGGAGGACGTTGTGGAAGAAGCTAGGGATAGAGCTACCTTTTAGTTTTGCATATTACCCTCAAATGAATGGATAGATTGAGGTGGTAAATCGGAGTTTGGGATATTTGTTGAGAAGTTTGGTCACTGAACATCATATTCAGTGGGATCAAATTCTAGTACAAGAAGAGTTTGCATACAATGGCTCAATAAACCAAAGTATAGGAAAGAGTCTATTCCAGATAGTGTATGGAATGAATCCAAGAGGAGTATCGGAGTTGAGAGATCTAGATCAAAATTAATTCGGAAACGCTAGAGAAGAAGACTTCGCTGCAGAAATGAATAAGCTTCATAATTAGATCAGGGAACAGTTGCAGAGTAGGAATAAATAATACAAGCGTAGAGTTGATCAACATAGGAGAGAACTTCAATTTGAAGTTGGAGATCAAGTTCTAGCACATCTCAGGAAGGAAAGGTTCCCAAGGGGAACATATAACAAGTTGAAGCTGAAGAAGATAGGACCATGAAAGATCCTTAAGAAATTTGATGCCAATTCTTATCAAATAGAACTGCCAGTGGATGTGGGTATATCGCCCATATTCAACATTTCAGACTTGTATCCTTACAGGGAAGATGATGAAAAATAATCAAAAGATCGTAAAGAGATTTAGTGGAAAAATCAGATGCCTATTGTAGAAAGGACGCGGATGGAGAAGATCATAGGTGAGAGGATTGGTAAGAAGACCAGGGGAAAAACATGTTTTGAGTATTTGGTGAAGTGGAAAGGACACCGAAAGGAAGATGTCAGTTGGGTAAATGAAGTAGATATCTAGAAGCATAGAAATTTAGTGCAGGATCTCATGGATAGAAGTCCATGAATGTTTTATCCAAAGGAGTATGATGCAAGAGCATCGCCAGCCAAGCATAAGTGGAGGGAAGATAAGCGCACTAGTGCACATTTTGAAGAAAAAATTTTGAATTAAGAAGGGCATGTCACGACAACATTTAAAAAGATTGTAAATTATGAATATCTTTAATGTTTTGAAGTTGGAAGATTGCGTGAGATCGTTGGAGGATGTATTTTCTTTAATGAAGTTGCTTGCAATACAAATTCAATGTGTTGATATTATCTATCTGACTCGAATATTTATTGTAATAAAGCCTTAGTGGTTGATATATTTTAATTCAATATGATAACACTAAGGTAGCTTGGAGGGAAATCTCAACAAGTTCATGTTGTATAAATAAATGTATTGTTGCCCAAATGAGGTTGTTGATGGTTGTTGTTGAATCTATTGTAGAGGTTGTTTCCATTGTAGCTAAGAGTCGAGGTTGTTGAATTTATTAATGTTGTAGTCGTATATGTTGTAGAAGTTGTTGAATCTTATCAGAGTGTATGAACACATGTATATTTTCAGTTGAACAAATATAGCAGAGAATCATCATTCCAAATGACTGGTGTTGCTATGGTTGTGTCTATCTGAATGAATGAATGGTAGGTTTTCGATTTAAGTGCAATTATTTGTTATTTAATCATTGTTGTGTTTATGAATGCATTTACATGGTTGAATGTATGAATCTATGAGATATTAGATAAGTTTCAATTGTTTCTCTTCCCAATCTTATGCAAGGAGCGCATTGACAGAGTCTGTTTCGACTTAGAATCTCAAAAGAGACAACATGAAGCTTTCATTTGAAAAGAGTGCAGAGTGTCTGCAAGGAGTGCGTTGACATAGTCTTTTGTTTTCAGAAGCTCAAGAGGAGTAGTTTTAAGTCATGTTTGAAAAAGAAGTGAAGAAGACCTCGCAAGATGTGCGCAGGTGGAAAAAATACTTAAGTTCTTTTGTTCAGTGGGAGAAATCGAGTTGAGTAACGAACTATTGCAAGGTGTGCATATCTGTTTTTAAAGAGGTTGATTTGAAGAGAAGGCTTGTTGGAAAGTGTGCATAGAAGTCAAATTTCGACTTAGTGTCGAAAAGATGCTCTAAGGAGTGAAAATTCGAAGGAAGAAGGACAAGCTCAGAAGAGATAGTGGGAGAGAATTCTTCATTTGAGAGGAGTCCGTGAAGGTTTCCCAAAATTAATGAGAAATATCCGTTCAGGAAGAAGCGGGATCATTCTAGACCGTCAGATCTAGGAGAAGTTTAGCGGTGGTTATCCATGAGTTCCTTTGGAAGTTCGTGAATCAGAGGATTTGGGGTGTTAAAGAGTGAAAATCGTCGAAGTCTGAATCTGTGGAGAGATCCTATCCATTGGTTACAATGAGGGTACGTGGAAATATATTAGATAATTTGAAATATAGAGTTCTGAGAGTTTTGTGCGGAGAAAAAGTTGAGTTTTCGTGAAGTTGTGAGAAGCGAGGAGATCTGGACCATCAGATATAGAAAACGCATGGAAGATATTCATGGAGTTCAGGAGATAGAACCCTTTGGAAGGAAAAGGGGATAGAACATCCATAAATCCTGAATTTGAAGTTTCGAAAAAGATAGCCACCATTGGTTGTCGGAGGGAGTGCGAACCGTAGATCTGGTTTCAGGTAGCTTCGTCGGTTCGAAGTTCATGTGAAAAGGGATCTATTGTGTCCAAGGTAGTCGGAGTCCAAAGTCATGAAGTGTTTAGGAGGTTTAGCCTCGAGTCACATCCCAAGGTCACATGTGGAGAGGGGCTAGTGGAAGAATCTAGTGCCCGTCAATGTTAAAATTTTAAAAAGCGCTAAGGAGAGGGCCCGTGGGTTCCATACAACCTGCGCCTGAGGAGATAAAAAGGCCCTGTGTTAACTCAAGTTGGGGCTAGCAGGGTCCCGAGGATCTAATTCGAATCAGTTGTTTGAATATCCTCGACCGAGAGGTTGTGAAACCCCTAGGAGGGGAGGGGGGCTGCATCACATTCCAAATAGCAATACTTAGCATCGTTTCAGAACTTATCCATGATAAAGTAGAAATTTACATGGATGACTTCACCCCTTATGGAAAATCATTTGATGAAGACTTAGACAATATGGATAAGGTTCTCTAAATATGTAAAGAAATGAACCTCTCCCTTAGCAATGATAAATATGATGATGAAATTGAAGGGATTGTGTTAGGAAACCATCTATCCTCTAGAGGGATTGAATTAGAACACAATAAAGTCAAGACCATCACACTACTACCTACCCATCTGAAACCAAAAGATATCAAAAGTTTTCTTGGACATGAAGGTTACTATAAGAGATTCATCAAAGACTTCAGTAAGATAGCTTCTCCTATGTTGACCTTGCTATCCAAATATGTAGATTATTGTTGGAATTTAAATTGTCAGTAAGCATTTGAAACAATAAAATAAGGACTCTCAATTGTTCATGTACTACAGGGTCCTAACTGGACTCTTCCCTTTCATATTCATATTGATGCATCAGATAAATCTATAGGAGTAGTCTTGGGACAAAATGAAGATAAAAATCCCTATGCAATCTATTTTATAAGAACAAACTTTGTTGGTGCAGAGCTAAACTACACTGTTACAAAAAATGAATTTTTAGCAATAGTCCATGCTCTCAACAAGTTTAGACATTATGTTACAGGGTATAAAGTTTTTGTACATAATGATCATGTTTCCATTAGATATTTGATGAATAAACCTAACATAAATGGTAGAATAATTAGGTGGGTTTTTTTATTACAATAGTTTGATCTAACCATTCTTGATAAGCTTGGGAAGCATAATGTTGTTGCAAATTTCTTATCTAGGTTGATATTTTATACTGAAAAATACACAATAGATGATCATTTCCCAGATGAAAACCTATTTTCAATATCAACACAAACCCCATGTGTAATACCCCTAGGCCAAACCCCAATTGTACTTATAATTGTAAATGTAAATATGCTTATAGGCTGGTGAGTTGTTGGCACTTGGTTTTGGTGTTGCATGCACTTGAATAAGTGCGCGGAGATTCATTATAAAGATAGGGATGCACAAGTGATAATGTTGTGTGCACTTGGGTAAGTGCGCAATGGTGACCTGGAAGTGCACAAAGTTGAGTTATCTATGACTGCATATGTATTGATGCCAAAGTTCCAATGTGGTTATTAGGCTAGAGAGCCAGATGTTAAATGGTCAGTGAGCCATCATTGTAATATGTAATCACATGTAAATATTAATGAAAACACATCGTTGATGCAAACCAACCATGTAAAAGAATATGGGGGGATAAACTCCACTAGTTAGGGAAAGGGAGAATACAATTTTAGATAAGGGTTTAAGTTGATGGGGGGCTTAAAACCAAAGGAATATTATATTAATATTTATTAAACTATAAATCATGGATAATTATTTTATCCTAAGTTCTAAGGATGAATACAAGTAGGCCAAGGTAGTTCTCAACATGACAAGTGTCAAGTTGAGAACAAGCATACATGTAGTTTGGAATTAGTTCATTTTTCCATCATTCCCTCATCTTTTTTCCTTCACTCACTCAGTGGTCATCCTGTCATTATACATGTACATGTACCTGTACCTTGGTTAGCTTAGGATATGTACTAAATAATCGGGTTGTCATGCCCATGGGATATTGAAGAGGTGGATTGTTAGGACCATGGGATATTGAAGAGGCGGGTTGTCAGACCCATGAGAAATTCTCTCTAGGTAAGATAATTGTTGGGAATTGATTTTTCAAAGGTACCAAACTATAGTTACAGGGCTCTAAGACTTCCTGTCTGGCCTATTGCTAAAGCTCCAGAAAGGAATTGGGGTAGTCGAGGGACTTTTAAGTAGATAATGGGCACACTTCCTCGGGTGGGACAAGCATGTGGGGAATGGGGGAATCTAGGATGTTAGTTCGAGTTGGCACCGATGACTGAGTTTTCATGTTTTCTGAGATACATTTTCATGGTTAGGAATTACTTTACCCAGGTGGATTTTATCCCTAGCTCGAGAGTGACCCACTACTGAGAGCTACGACTAGTGTGGTCTAAGTTTGGGAGGAATGTGGAAGGTCTGCACAAAGTTGGTGATATTTTTATCAAATATAAGTGTCAATTGTGTGTTAAATTATGTGTTGCATTAATTATTTATGCATTTGTTTTTATGGGTTTTTTCTGTTTATGCTGCATGTGTATTTTTTTTATTATTTTGTGTGAATCTGTGTATTTGCAGAGTCTTTGTATGTTTTAATTTTGTATCAAAGTTCAAATTGTAGTTGGCATAGCCCAGTTGGTTGTTGGGGATGCTACACCATGTTTTTTTGTCATAACCAATTATCTGACAACATGGAGGTTTCCTCAACATTTCTCCAACTGGGAAAGATGCAAAATTGTTAGGAAAAACATAGCCTATACTTGGGTGGAAATATATCTATTCAAACTTGGCCTAGACTAAGCCTTGAGAAGATGTATGAAAGAATATGAAATGCTTAATATCCTCCATGCATGTCATGACGAACCATGTGGAGGAAACTATGTAGAAAAGAGAACAACCTACAAGATATTGCAAGTTGGATATTGTTGGCCAACCCAACACAAAGATTCCCAACAATACACCTTACACTGTGATGAATGTCAAAAGATGGGAAAGCCTACATAGATAATTGAAATTCCCTTGCAGCCCCATATATCAATGTAACCATTTTACAAGTGGGGCATGGACTTAATAGTCCCAATTAATCCACCTTCATGGAAGAAGAAGTACATAGTATGTACTGATTATTTGACCAAGTGGCATGATGTGAAGGCTACAAAGGATTCCAAAGAGAAAAATGTAGTTGCATTCCTCCAAGAATGCTTATTCTCAATATTTTAGTATCCTAGAGAGATGGTCACTGACCGAGGAGCTCAATTCACCTCCAAAATTATTGAGAAAATCATGCAGCAACACCACATCCGTCACAGGAAGTCAACACCCTACTATCCACAAAAAAATGGATAGGTTGATGTCACCAACCAAGAGTTGGAAAATATCCTCACCACGAAAGTGAGCATGAATAGGAACAAATATTCAAAGAAACTCATAGAAGCAATATGGGAATACAACATCACATGGAAGACTACCACAGGGCTCGTACCCTTTGAGTTAGTCTACAATAAAAAATCCATTCTCCCTATTGAGTTTGAATATCGTACATTGAGAAAAACATTTGAATTGGATATGGACATACCGTCAACATAGTAAGAAATATTAAATCAACTAAATGTCTTAGATGAGTATAGGATGCAAGCACTCCTCAAAAATGAAGTAGTGCAATTACAAAGGAAAATTTGGCATGACAAAAAGATCAAGCATGACAAGTTCAAAGAAGGGAACTGGGCCCTCTTATTTGATTCAATATTCAAGGACTTCAAGGGAAATCTTATGACCAGGTGTCTAGGGCCCTATATTATTGAAATATGTCATGGTAATGGTTCAGTCTAGATTCCATAGACGAAGAAGGAATTCCCTTACTAGTAAATGGATTCAATCTCAAAGTCTACAATAAGCCACTAACAAGGGAAGATTTACAACAATAATGAATACACAAAACTTATATGTGATTGATAGCAAAGATTCTCTAAATCCATCCAAATAATGAGACATGATAAGAAATGAAAAAAGAAAAGAAAAAGAATAAAATACCTAGATAAAAGCCTCATTAAGGTGTCTAGGATAGGTCGTTGATTGAAAACCTTAATGGGGGTAGTTTTATATATGAGAAATAAATAAGTTTCCTCATGAAGAAAACCTCCAAGAGTTTTGATGAGGTAAGACACTAGTGCAAACCAACAACGACACATTTGTCTTGAGAAAAAAAAAAGAATGAAAGAAAAAAGAAGAAAATAAATAGAAAAGAAAAAATAAATTGGTATAATAATGTTTTTTTTTGTAGGTATCAAATGACTCCATCTCAGCAACCATCTACAGAAGAATCAAGAAATTAGCATCCACAAAGAACACAACAACAATGAATCCTCCACCAACAATAAAAAATAGTAAGCATTTTTTAAGGTTTTCTACAATCTCACTCACAATTTTACTTACATAACACTTTCCATCCTATCATACATAAATTACACTTGTTTCCCTTCATTAATTACACTTTACATTTCTCAAGTTTTCATTTTTTCATCCCTCTATTCCAAGAAAAATTATCTACAAGATAAATCTACAAATTCCTACAAGATCATTCCTAATAAATGAAAGCTAGGTTTCCATTGAAAAAAATCATTATCAACACCAACATCACCATCATGAACACCACTACTATCATCATAAAAAATACAAGAATCATCAAAATACTAGGCTATGGACTACATAAAAAGAGTTCTACAGGATCCCATGTATTCTATAGAAATTATTACAACAACAACAACAAAAATTACAACAAGTAATACAAAGTAATTCCATTACTATAAAAGTCTTCAACAAGGTCAAAAAGCAAATGAAGGAAAACAATAAATTTGTATCAAGTCTATAAGAATCATGTTCTTGTAACACAACTCGAGCGACTTGCATGTACAAAAAAATTCAAAAACATACAAAACTTAGTGCAATCACAAAGGTAACCAAAGGTATCACATTTATTCATCTGTCTCTCTTAAACCTTCATTTAGTAGCATACAAAGTTTAAATGCATGTATATTATATATGGTCAAAATAGATAAAATCATATCATGAGTGGTGAGAAAAAGGACGTCCTCAAATGTCATGTGAAGAGGGGGGAGGCATAATTCATGGGTGAATGTGACTAACACATCAATCAAGTGGAGAATCATTAAAACAAACCAAAGATAAAAAAACAATGTGAATCCATGAGTACAATAGTCATCATATGGAAAGTTGGGATAAGACGGGAGTTAAACCCAAAATTCGGGCATAAGTGAGAGTAAATAAAGTTTTTGGTCACCATTTCAATTTTTTTCCAAACATAGGGGACTCTCTAGTAGTGAAAGGAGATTAGGAGTATGAGATAGTAGGTCGAGATATATGGGCAATCACTCAACGAGAGAAAAGGTTATCTCCATAGAAACAAGGTTTGCTACAGGAAGGTAGCTATCAAAATCTTTATCACCAAGAATTTATCACTGCCTCCAATTTGTCTAAGGTTGTTGCTAAAATTTTGAGCTTTTTAAATTCCATATGGTTGAAATCGTTTTGTTGGGTCTGCAATCCTATAGAAATATTTCTACACAGTCCTGTAGAAGACTATTTTAGATAGTCTTGTAGAAACACCTTGAGGTTTCTCTCGATACCTTGTTGAATCCCTAATTTTATCAGTAAGTTGTTGTTGCAAATCCTCGACTCTAAACCACTAAAGATACCTCAAGAAAAAAATTTGAATTTATACTTTCTTTTCCTGTACATTACCTCCTACAGGAAAGGGAAGGCCAATTTTTTCTTTCCAAAGCTCTTCTCCCTTGGAAACAATATTTGTGCATGTGACTTCTATACATCAATGAGTAACCATTTATAGAAACCACAATATATGGGTTCAATAAAAGGGAACCAACTGAACCATCAAGAATTTATGAAAACCTAGAAATTGTGGATTTTTTTTAGAGAATAAATTGGTTGGGACACTTTGAGAGGCTAAGGGGTTTTGATGATGAAGTTTCTTTGGATTTTGCACTAAATTTTCAGAACATACAAGAACAAGAATGTGTATCAACAATGAGAGGTATGGTGATCAGGGTCAATGAATCATTTATTAGCAAGGTATCTATCTTTCCAATGGGTCTTCCTTGGGATAAGTAGGAAAGACATGAGACTATCAATTCCAACAAGTCATTTTTTCACCCAAATGAAAAACCACAAGAAGATAAAAATGGCATCAAGAGAGAAAGCATCCCTCACCCTTGGCCAGAAGTGGTCTATCACATATTCAAAAATGTGACTTGTAAAGAGAGGATGAACGTTGAGTATGTTTATCATTTTAGGCTTCTCCATCAACCTAGGCATTTCCCCAACCAAGAACCATAAAACAACATGAGCCTCCCTTATTTTCTACTTCAATATTTGAAGGAGATGAGAACCAAGGTAAAAAAGGGAAAACATGGTTTCTTTTCCCAACATGGGCTCATCAAACTAATGGTATCATATGCCTTAATAAATATGAAACACAAATTTCTATGGGAATATTTTGTGGACATGGATCAACATGCATTCTTGGAGGTACAAGAAGAGATGAGTCAAGAAGAGAAGGATAGGGATGGTGAAACTAAGAATATAACCAAAACTAAGCCCTCAAAATAATATAAAAATAAGAAGAAAAAGGTAGAGGAGGAATAAAAATAAGTGAATGACACTTTGACAATACTAATAACCCCCTATATCATCCCATTGAAAATCAAAAGTGTTGAACATGTTCATCCTAGGAAGCAAAGGTCCTATAGGGTTAGAAAGAGTCAGAAGCAAGGCATCCCAAATATAATTACACCACTCTCCACAAAACCACAAGTTGAGGAAGTAAACGACTTCCATGGCCTAGAAGGATTTCAAGAATCCAAAGGAAAAGCACCCTAAGAAGATACAACAACCACACAAGAGAAGCCACTACCAATTGAAGGAACCTCCAAAACTAAGACTCCAGTGGAAAAAAATATTTTTGCCACCCTGTTGGAATGGGAGAAATTCAAGGTTGATTTTATAAAATGCAACAAATGAAAGAATAAATAAGAATCTCCTAAATAAATGGAGAAGCAAATTCAACACCTACAAGAGAAATTATAGATCCTGACCATGCAGAAAATTTAATACAATAAAAAATTAAAGGTGGAAAACCAGAAACTAAAACAAAAATTGAATGAAGCAAAGAGAGAATTGGTTGACAAGAGTGAAAAGATAGAGATCATGGAAGACACAATAAATAACATATCCTAGGTGTCCCTAGATATGTTGGAGTGCAGGAATCCTACTAGGGTATATGAATTGTTCCTTAAATATAAATGGCACAAAAACCAAATTGCAAATCTAGACTAACTAGTAAGATACAACCTTAACATACCCAAAGATTTCTTGGATGCCTACCAAGACTACAACATGGAAGAAAAGGCAAGGATGTCTGATTTTTTCTTACACAAAATCATCCTCCCACACCCCTACAAATGGAACCCAAATCCATATGTAGGGAATGTTTATATGATGGCCTTTGCATCATGGTTAAGACATGAATAAATGATGGAAGAAGAGTTGAAAAGGTACAAGGTAGGTGAATTTCAGAGCCCATTATAGATTAGAGTTGAAGCAGCTAGGCCAAGAGATGTCATAAAAATCCATAACAACCTCTCCATAGACAAATAAATAGTACCAATATGGAAAACCAAACAAAGAAAAGAAATGGATCACCTAGATGATACAATGAGACTCTTGGGTGAGGAGACAGTACAAGCTTCCCACAGGAGGTGGACCTCCTTGCCTCACAACTCGTAGATTAAATAACCCCATTATCCCAATGCTCTACAAGTTTCTCTTATCAGAACACCTTGGTACAAATAGGCACTAAGAAAATTAAAAACAAAGTGGATTGGGCTAAGAATGAACCCACCTATGCACTAATGGCTGACCTCAATAAGGAAAAGGAAGAAGAGGAATGGGAAAGGATACTAAAATTCAAAGGGTACCATGAGCAAAAGTCCACCACCAGATATATATCATGAGATATAAGGAAGGAACACAATGAGAAACATACTAGTAGACAATAGCAGAATGTTGGGCAGCAACATCAAGAAACATAGCAACAAGCTAGTAGTGGGCAAGAAACCAACAGACAACAACAACAACAATAAATATAGAAGGACAAGTTTTTTTTCACAAGGATGTGAAAGATTTCAATTGGGGGCTGATAATGGCCCTCAATATTGCCTATATAAAAGGCCCATCATAGACACATTTTCACCATCATAGGCCCATCTTATTTGGCCATGTTTAATAATAGTCATGAGTACTTTTGTATGTTGCTTAGATGAATAGTTTTTGAGGTAGAATTTTATGTGTATGGTACCTTTTTTTTAATCTAATTTCTATGATAAATAATGGGTGTAGAATAAAATAGGTTGAACCCCTTAAGGAAAGGAAGATTCCATGAATCAAGGGAACCTATCCCCCACCTACCTCCATAGCGTTTCTAGTTCAATAATGATCACTCCCTACAAGTGGAAGCTAAAAAATAAGAGGAGATTGACCAATATATGTTTCTCCTCCATTTACTCCTGAATCCAAGGGAAGAGGTCGAGTTTCCAAATGTATAAATAGGTCTCTAGCATAGGAAGAAAGGGAGTTATAATTCTGAATATTGTGTTAAATGTTTTTAAGAAGACTTTTGTTGAAGACTTGGATCCTTGCTCTTGATGTACTATTGATTTTGATGAAATAAAGATGACTTTGGGCTCAAGGACCCTATTGCAATTTCTCTTTTTCTTGCATGTTAATGTGTTATCAATTAGTATTTTATTTCTCTTGAAGAATTAAGATAGTTATGCATGGTAATCTTTGATTTCTGTCAGCTATGGTTAACTATTAGCTTTAATATGTCTCCTATAGAAAGGGTTGGGAGCCTATTGGGATGCCCAAGGGTATATTCTCAAGGCTAAAAACCTTAGTTCTACCTCATTATATTTCAGTCTAGCTTTGTCAGTGCTTTGGAAGACTTCTGCAAGATTCTTAGGACTCTTTTGGGCATCCGATAGGAGTTTCCTGTAAGACTATTATAGTTCCTTTAGAAACTTCCTGTAGGGTTGTTTTAGCTCAATTTTCTCAATTTTCTCAATAATATTTTCATGAATTTAGCAGTAGAAAATAAGATAGCATTTGGCTTGATGTTGACTTTCTTAGCACTATGTAAATTTCTTGGCTAAGAAGGAAACTCACAAAGGTGACCAAAAAAACACTTTAGAGCTGAAAAATAGACTTTTTTGTTCAGAGTTGGATCTCTCTTATCACTTGATCTCTAAAATATAGATTTATTTGAGGATCAATGGCTAGGTTTTGAAATATATTTTTATAATGTTTATTGGCAATAAGGAAAGGATTTTTTTAGGCAATGGAGTCAACTCTCAAAGAAAATTAAAATGATGTCTGGTAGGTAGAACTCTCAAGGAAGCAAAGGATAGGTAGGTGATGATATTTCAGTTTTTTAATTTGTTGTTATAGAATGGAAGAAGGAGAATAACAAATAACAACATTCAGAGCACCATAAAATATGAAATATCATGAGCTAAGAAAGAAATGACAGTGTTCAAATTGTTTGAATCTAAAGCATCATTTTCAGATGAATTTTAGACCATTTGATATCCAATTTAAACATATAAATATCTGCAGATGAAATATAAATAAAACAAGAAGAACATACATGAAGAGGACATAGACTTCAGGTCACCACCACTAGAATATTTGGTATGAAAAATCCATGTACTTTTTCACTCGTATTTCATTCAAATTCAAAAAATCTATACAATGTTCAAGACAAAAAAAAAATTGTGCTTTTACCAACCCTTTATACATTCAAAATGTTGAAATATATAGGTAAAATACCTTCCTAATCTAGAGAAGTCGAACTTCACTTCTATCCTATGATTCTGGATCTAATTACATCAAAGAAAAAACAACTTCTAAACTACTTGCTAAAAATAGCAAATTCGTTTTGCTGGACAATAGGGGTCAAAGATAGCATCATATCTCTTGAACCAAAATAGTTGTTACAAAAATAGGAGAGGTTTTTTTATATGAACCTGTTCTTGAGAAAAAATCTTCCAATTTTTGAAAATTCTTCTCTATCTTCTTGGGATCCATGCCTAATATAATAACTAAATTAGGAAATCATTAAATATTAAAATCTGAAAAATAGGCTGAAAAGATCCCTTTGAATCTCCCAAAATATGACACCTATATAAAAAATGAGAGAGGTTTTTGTTATTAGGTCCATTATTGAAAAAATTATCTTTGTGCTTTTCCAAACTTCTCTCCAGTTGGTCAGAAAGTGATCTTGAAGTTGACCACTAAAACTTTCATTTGTGTAGCGTGCCCTGCAGACTTTGTGTAGTGAAGCTCTTTTTTACACTTTGTCCACATTTGTTTGAATTTGGATGATAGATGATGATGGATTATGGTTATGGTGGCCTCATGATGATGATAAGGTGTCCCAGAACCCCTTCATCCTTCCTCAAAATGTCATCTGCCTCTCAAAATTTCAAAACCCTAATGTGCCTTAATATTGCAAAGAATGAAGCCAAACTACATCTAATTGTTGACCTACTTTTTCTGATGTATTCTCATTGACTATTTCATCATCACTCACCTTTATGATATTTGAGTGCACCGTTTAATGATTTGACAACTTGCACAATGAACTTGTGTAGCGACCTTGGATGAAGGATTTGCATGTTGCAGAGAGGAGAAATGATGCTTGGATAGTTTGTTGCATGAAAAATGAAGTGTCTTGAACCGCAATATCAGGTTAAATAACTAGTAAAACCAATCATCACCAAGTTGTACTTCTTTACCAAATTCCACAACGTTAATAGGTTGTGCAACAACTTGTACAACACTCAAATTCTTGATGATGTCACATGCCACAAATAGATTTGATTTAATGAGATGATTGAACCATGACAAGATTGACTCTAACTGATCATGATTGGCCATATGACCTCTATTAACCAAGTTTGACCAAATCACAAATTTTTATGTGAAAATTTACATGTGCTAACAAACTCAAGGGTTGGGCATAAATTGGTTCATTTAGTCTATGCAATGGTTCATCTTTTTTAATGCAATTTCCTAAGATGCAATAGAATTAGTTCCATGTTTTATAATTACTTTAATATTTTCACAGTTCAATATTCTTTCTTTCATGCCAATAGAATATATATCCTTTACTAAATATAGATCATTTGTTCTTTCAATTTGGTGTTATTTCATTCATGCAACAATTCAAAGTTTTTTTCTGCAATTCAAATTCCCTGCACAAGTTATACTCAAATTCATGCATTTCTCCCCATGATCAGTCTCAAACCTATACTATTACCAGTGCATTATGCATATACTTTGTACAACACCTCTTAAGTTTGTATGAATCCCATCTTGAAAACTAAAGTAACAAGCCAAGGAAGCAGTAGCATTATTGTTGTTATCCCTAGGCCCACCAGCAGACCGGTGGCATGGTGGCAGAACATAGCGACAAGGTGGTAGACCCCAGTGGTGAGGTGGTAGACCATCATGGTAGGACTACCTGTGGAGCAGTGGCCTGATACCATGAGTGGTATCAGAGCTAGGTGGTAAGTGGCATCACATGGTTGGAAGAGTGGTTTTGGAATATTTATTGGCGATTTGAAACCAATGGAGGAGTACCATGTTTCATGGTTGGTTTGTCATATCATATAGATCCATCTTAACCATAGATAGATTAAGAACCGGGAGGGATAAAATATCTTGAGGTGCAAACCTTTATCCTTTCCTCAAGTTTTTCATGTACACACACACACATACTAAGTCGACTTTATTTTTATAAACATTATTATTGTTTTTTTAATTGAGTCGACTTTATTACTATAATAATTATAATTATAACATAACACTTAATATTTTATGCATCAACATCTCCCTCATACTGGGTTGTAGAGTGCCTCTCCTCCCCCATTAAAGATGATGAGTTGGTAGATTATCCCTCCAATCCACTAGATGACCTATGAGAGGATGTAATATTTTACTTGCAAAATCATTTCCTTGATCTCCAAAATTTCATGGAACTAGATTGTGTTTAACCCCCAAACCCTTTGATTGCTAGGTTGAATAACCCTAGATCCAACTCAAATACAAAATTATTTATCTGTTATCAAGAAGTTTTGAGGCAATATAAGCACAAATATCCTATTGATATACCATTGGGAGGGGCTTCACGTAGTTCTGCTCTCTCCTTTTCCCACCAAGAGGAGGTTAAAGGGCCTAAGAATATTTTGGAAGGGTCTTGCTCCAAGGTCAAGAATCCATTGGAATGGATATGTGTTGATAGGGATAGATTTCATGGGAAAGTGCATCAAGGTATTCAACACAAAACCTATCAAGGACCCTATCAGTATTCAAGTGGGAGGATTCATGATGGTAGTCATAATTGTACATTTGTATTAACCCTTGAATGACTCCATTTAATGAAATAGTTCCACCATTTCATGGCTTGGATTTTGGTAAGGCCATTCACTTCTTTATTTTATCTTCTAGTACTCTTGATTCTACTTCCTCAAACCTTGATCCTTAAGCTAGAGGAGTCATAAGGCCTAAATAGGTGAATATTATTCAACACTATAACACTCCCAACCCCCTAAGTTCCTTTTAAGGGATGGGGTATTAAATTTTTTATTTTTCTAAACTATCTTATTTCCTCCCTTCCACAACTCCATTGTCTTCTTCTCATCAAGAGATTTACAATGAAAACAATTTCACCCAAAATAGAGCTCTAGAATGAAAGTTGTGACCTTCCCAAGTTCTCAGGTTTACATAGGAAACATCTCTCTTACTACCAGGTGGTATCCACATGACATCTCATTTTCTGCTCTAGCTAACATGGTGACACTCTAGATCTAACGTGGCACTAGCCTAGCTTTCCACGGTGGAACCATAGTCCACACATGCTTACAACCATCATCGATTGGTCCTTCTCCTTGCACACTCTACGCTTACCTCCGAAAAATATGGTATCAAGGAATATTCCCTCTAGATTCCATGCATTCATAGTTTGATCAGTTCCTGTAGTCTCACTATCCCAAACCTAAGGTATCGAGGAACATTCCTTTCTCCTCGATGGATGGTCTTGATGTACTCAACATCTCCCAACCCACGGTTAAGATCCATTCGACGCCTAAGGATTACCTGTTCTACTGGACCCCACTCAACTCGTCAACCTGTTAATGATCGACATATGTTGTCCTAAGGGTATCCTAGTAGTCTTGCTGGAAAGATACATCATCCATGACATCAATACTTCATCTCTTGATGTGGCATGTGGCTCAGTATCCACTCAACACATGGACCCATTACGATTCACCATATCACCATAAGGTGCATAGGCTCACTCAGCCATAGGATGACATTTGTCCATATCCTGTAAGATGATTTAGGGTACTTAAGTAAATACCTTCCTAAAATATCGCTTCTCAATATTTTTTTATTAAATCCTCATTAGAGATAATCAATTATTTACCCCCATAAACACATATTTACTTAGCCCAATAATTTACTTAAATACCATTTTGTAATGATTAACTCATAAGCCAATTAATTATATTATAACATAAATTATATTATGTTCTAATATAATTAAATTATACCATAATATAATTATTCTTATAATCCTTGATTAGCATAATAATCAAAGAACCTGGCTTATGAATTCACAATGTAATCCTCACTTAATTTAATATTTATTTATTGGGAGAGAAAAGGGATTAAATGTGTTTAACATTATATTTCATTTCATGAAATTCATGCCTCCTTCATGTGAAATAGTCATATATGTGTGATGCCCTTTTAAATACTGATGTCATCAATCTGATGACTATTCTATCAATTCAAAATCTCCCTTCCATTTATTCTGAATGGTCAACTCTGTAATTCAACTCAAAAAGGTTTTTGTGTCTGTGTTATATTATTATAATATCGAAAATTATATCCATTCGGGCTTGGAATACATGTATTCATATCAACACTCAAACCACCAATCACCACATAAGAGAAGGTAATATATTATAATGTAATTAAAGTCATGTTATACCATCGCTCGAAGGTATTCAGAGTCAACTCGTGCTTGCTCATCTCATATGTCTGATGGTAAACTCTGAAAAGGTATGCACATGATATTATAAAATATTATAGTACTTAATCATTAGAATATACATATATTCCAAGCCATCACAATTCGTCCATTAACTCTCTTCTCATTACTCTGATGACCAATTATATAAAGGAAAGGTTAAATCTTGTACTATATTTAAATTTCATAACCATCATGCCATCACTCAGATGCCTTCGGAGTTTGCTCAAATTCTCCCATCTCAAAGCTCCGAATGATCAAATGCGAGAGATAATCACAAGAGGGCATAAGTTAAGGTTTTAATATTGTATTGTCTTGACTCCATTGGTCATCACACTATGAACCTTGGCTTTCTTCTCTGTGTTCTGATGGAATGAAAAATATAATAAAAACAAATATGTATTTATTCACATATTCCTGTGTTGAGAAATTACAAGGATTTATAAACTCAAGATATTTGAATGTTGATAAATGGAAATACTCCATTAATGAAATTTCTTCAAAAGTGTCGAATTGTCTAAGAAAAGTATGAATTTCATACCTAGGAAATTTTTGTGCAGTTAAAAAACTTTTACACAGAAGGGAAAATTTCCCAATCTCCATTACTCGCACACTAGGCTAAGAATTTCTAGTTTGCAAATATAATAGTTTGTAACCTTATGATTCAAATATTAGATTATTTACATGGTAAAATTAGGAATTTTCACTAGAATTTACCATTTTCTCAAATTTTCCCATAAAATATAGAATTTGCACATTTTCATTTCTAAATTTATGTTATTTTTTTGCTCACTTTTGTTTTCCAGAATATTAATGTGTCTTGGAAGTAAAAATCCTCCCTGGTAAAAGCTTGTGATTACTAAAATTTACGAGTCTCCTAATTACAAGCATGTCTTTACTAATTTCCAGGGATTAATCATTATTCACAATTATTTCCCTTTGGACATCAATTTTACTATGTAAATCAAAGTAAAATTCATTTCTTACCAAATTCAAAGGAAAGATTTATTTTTCCACAATATGTCAATTTTTAAATTTCATTTTCATTTCAAATTTAGAAACTTAATTTTTGCATTTCATATTCCTTTTCTAATGTTTATTTGTAAATATACTTTTCCTCTTTTCTAATGCATGGCTTGTTCTCTTATTGTCAAATAGAGGATGATCTTTCTTTAATTTCTAAGTCTAGTAGACTTTCCATACCAACAAAGAGGCCAAAGTCCTATGCCAAGCCTTCAAATTCCTAACAGAAAGTTGCACTTTCATAATTACCAAGCTGATTTGGGATCATTATTGTGGCTTAACTTTACTAACACTTGAGAATTAGATCATATACACTGATATAGGTGATTAGTTAGCATTCTTCTCCAAATTTGATTTAGAATCCATTACTAAAATCGTTTTTTTTTTCTAGATAGGGGCAGGTAGGAAACCAATGAAAGAATATGATTTCCAAAATTTTGCTTCAGATTTCCCAGCCAGTCAGGAAATCAGAGTCACAAATTTCATCATTTAAACAAGATAATAGTTTCATCAATCATCTAGCACTTGAAATCCATTTTATGAAATAAACCATTCAAGAAAATAAAAAACTAGGAAAAACTCTTATCTAAAGCTTGGAATTAGTTGGCAACTGTTGAAGGGTGTTCTCTTTTCCACCCAACCATAGGAACATTTTCTCTTGGTGTATTCCTCAACTAGCCACCCCCTAGCTATATCATGATGCCATGAGAGAGAGGTTCTTCTTCTACTCAACAACAAAAAGGTAAGAAGGTTACTCTCCTTCTCCCATAGGAATCTGACAGCTCTGTTTTCTATCCACCAGTTTTCTATCCACCAAGCAAGCGAGCCTCCTGTGATTTCTCTATCAATCACTCAAACTCTCAGCATATTTGTTTCTCAGCTTGATTAGAAAAAACCTTCCCAAAATTTCTTGCACCTAGAGCAGTTTTTTTTCTCAGTTATCTTCAACACCAGAGAGCCTCACATGCTTTTCCTCTTCATAAATGGTCACAAGACTCATTAGTGTTCATTCTCTCTTCTCTTTTCTTTCTAATAACCAGAGAGGTTTTCTCACATTCCTCTCTACTCGGAAAATGGTTCCCAGACTCAACTAACTATCTCCCTTCTTCTCTGCTCTCTATTTTCCCTTGTTTCTTGCCTTCTTCAACAAGATTTCGTGGGTCAAATCCCCCAATTCATGGGTCAACCCAAAATCCTCTAGATGGGTACTTTTCTACCTATGATTTTGAGGAAAGGAAGTTCTGGTAAAACAACCATTTCCTTTCATAATTTTCAGAAGATGATATTTCAACTACCAACTTCCACCATTAACTACAATTCTAGAAAAATGGGCAATCTAGATTTTTCTTGAATTTTAAATTAGCAAGGGAAATTTCCACATCGTTTCCCTCTCATGGCATCATAACCTATGTAGGAAATCCCTTTCAAAAGTTGTTCAACATTTTCATTTTTACACTAATAACGTAAATATTTTCATCATAAGAGATTTGTCCATAGTCTTTTAGCAAAATATAATCATGTTTATAGGTTGGGGGAAACAAGGGTGTTACAATCCCCTTCCCCTTAAAGGGACACTATCCTCGATATTCATTGCATCTCAAAAACACCAGTCATGTATTCTTATTTTAGTTGCTTCAACAATGTTGTTCCTCTTTCTTAGTATGCTCCTTTCCATACTCTTGGCCTTTGTCACATGCCTACAATAATTTCAAGCAACAAGCATATTAATCACAATTAAATGCAAAAGAATTTTACTATTGTTCAAAACTCAAGAGGAAATATTCAAATCAACACAATATTTATCTGTGAAATTTAACAAATCCACATCCAGTTGGATGTCTTACTAACTTGGCTTGATGTTTCCTCGACATACCCATTGTGTGCATGATCTCAACCAATAATTTACAATAATTATCAAAGTTTCCTTTTCCTTGTGGTCATTCGCCCTCCAGGCCTAGGCTTAGGCATACTCTTCTTTTCTATATAGTCATTTGGGTGATCCATCTTTCCTTTTCAAGTATTTCTCACACAAGAAGAGTTTTTGAGACTTCACCGAGTTTTACAGTCAATGCGTCCCTCTGACTTTCTTTGTCGGGGCATCCCTCCATCCTATGTTACCACAACACAACATATTATATGGAGATCATGGATTATCAAAGGGTTCTCGTGCCACAACAGTGGCCATTTTCCATGCTTTCCCAACTTGACAACCATCATCAATCCCTCCATGATAGATATTTCATCTCACCCATGTTACATGCATACAGTAGCCATGAGATGTTATCATCAATTAAAATTTAGAATTTCTTTCAAATGTGTCACCCACATATTTCCAAATTCCACATTTTTATTTTCAGATATGTTCCACATAGGAAACAAATTCATAAGTATGATATTTTCCTTCCCATAGCAGTTTTTCTTAATAGGCATTGGTCTTCCTTATGGGATTAATTCTATTGCCATATCCAACACCCTTCTTCCTACAACTCCATATTCACATATCCAAACAAGTTGTTAGTTCTCATGCACATTACACCTTCAAAGTTTTCCATACTTATAGCCAAATCATTTTCATCTATTCAATGAGACAAAGAAAAAGGAAATATCATTCTTTACATATGCATCGTTTCAACATACCAAATTTTCCAATGCAAATCAAATATTAAATGACTGTAATAAATGTGCCAATTTTCATGGCCACATTCATACCTAGTGCACCCTTGCATTGATTTAAGGTTTGCCACACTTTATGACAAGAAATTTTCCATGGTGTGTTGAAGTTCAACCAACCTCTTCACCGTATGGCTTATTCATTCTCCTTCATTATTGTAGTAGGATTGTGCTTCCTACTACAAATTGATCATGTCCTCAATTTAGCATATTATAATATGAAACCTAAGTTTCATATGGTTTCATCTAAACACTTATTTCCTTACTAGTAGCCAGTGGTTCCAATACTCATGGCCACCCTCTTCCTTTCCTTGGAACTTTTACAATTTAGGTAGAGTATTGGAAGGTCCTGCTTCCTTAATGAGAAGACTATTGTCTTCCCTCTTATGCAAGCATGCATTTCCTCAATGCATTCATTTGAATATTCTTCCTATGATCACTTTTGTTCCCAGTCACTCTTGATTGGTCAATGTACCCAAGGTACTATTGATTCATGAATTTTCTTGCAAGTATTCTTAATCATTCTTGATTGACATAGATTTCCTCTCTCTATTATTCAGATTCTTGTTTCCTGAATCTTACCCTACTTGGGTAGCAATGGCATACAATATCCACTCAAAATTATTTTCATATCAGTAAGATAATAAAATACTTCAGAGGGGATTCTTACCAAATCCCTTCATACCTTATGCCACATAGGAATGGACATTTTTATACATGTTCTGGCTCCAACACCCTTTTTCTGATTTTTACTTCATCAGTGGTGCTCCATGGGGCTCCCAAATTCCCTTCAACAATATTTTAACGACATCCTTCTTGCATATATCATTTACCAAAGGTTGTCTACCATTGACAACTGTCCTTTCCGAACAACTCCAATTATTTCCTACACAAACATGCATTATCACATTCAAAATCATGTCCGTTGTCATGTTAACTAAAATGTATCTATTTAAATCATTAAAAACATTTTCTGATATGCCCCCAACATATCTATATGCATTGTATCACATTACCCTCAATGTTTTCATGAGTGCAAACATAATCAAATATCTAATTGTCTCTACAATCACAATTATCACCATTCTCATGCCAAAACACTCACACACAACAACGTATCAACTTCTCATCCTAGAGAAACACAATGCACAACAAGGAAAAGAGTTAAGGGAGGGACTCTTCCCTCTTTTCCAACTCCTCCTACACAACATGGAACTTTTAGTTCATCCGAGTTATTTCCAAGGACTTACTTCCTTTACTTGACATGGCTCAACCAGTCCTATTAATTTAAACATACGTATTTGTTTATCCAAAATTGTTCCTTTTTGAGGTTTATAACTCTATTAAGCAACTCAAAATTTTTAGGGTGAGGAGAGTGTTTCTCCTTCCCTCCTCCTTTGCTTAAGAAACATGTCCCTCTTGGAATTTTCCTACTTTGTTCCTTGAGAAGTTTCAACCAAGTTCATATTGAACTTTCCTAGATATAAACAACATGCTCACCACAACAAAATTTAGTTCACAAATTAATCATGAATCAATGCAGTTCTTCACATTTACCGAATCAAATTGGTCAACATTCATTCACATATATTTTACTAATGTATGATATTTTAAAGTGTAATCTAGGATTCTTGTAAAAATATACTTTGTAGTCTATTGTTTAATTTTCCAATAGTCATTAAGAGGATGACTATGTTTTCCTAACAGAGTTCTCACATAGTTCCTCCACAAGGAACTTCTTCAACATGAAACTCTCGTGTTGCTCATTCGTTATCACCTGAATTGTCCTCTACTCTTGAGTCAGTCGTAGCTTCATCGCTTCATATTTCTACCCAATATTCCATAGGGAATATAAACATGCATTATCCTATTTCATTCCTAGTATACATTAAAACATGTATCTTTATGTCATAAACTCTCTTTCAAGATGTGATTTTATGCATTTAAACACATCCATTGTTGGGTTTGTGTTATATTCTTTGCACGAATAGCTATAGTGTCTGATATGTTGCATCGAGGGTGCATGGGGTTTTGAGGGGGGTGATATCCACCCTACATAGGAGTTCATGGGAAACTCCCCCTAGATTTTTTTTTCCTCGAGAAACATGTCACATTTTTCCCTTGTTTTTCATGTCCATTGTTGGGCGATTTTTTTGGCACATGGTTTTTTTCGATGGTTTTCTATTTTCGGTTAAGGAATTAGCATTGTTAACTAATCCAGGTCATTGGGTTAGGGTTTTGGATGCCACTAGAACCTATATGTATATTTTATTGTAAACAATGTATCACCATGAATGAATACATAATATGTTGGTTTTTCCGGCTTGGGTTTCCAGGGGAAAAATATTTGTGTAATGTGTGTATTTTCCATTGTATCTTTTTTGTTCTTTTATTGAAAATAAACTTGCAGTGAAATATTGTATAAGGTTAAAATCTACATTTGGTATCATATATTTGTTGGATTTAGGGGGATGCCTTTGTGGTTAAGGGTTTGGCTCGAGACTATGATAATCCTTGTTACAGTGGGAGATCTGTGGTATTGATTTTTCAGGTGAAAATAAATGGCGAGCAGTTCGAAAATTGATATCAAGAAGTTCAATGGTCAAAGTTTTGAGTTGTGGAAGCTAAAGATGGAAGATATTTTGGTGGACAGAGACCAGTGGATCGTGGTGGATCCAAGTATTTCTCCTATAGGAACTTCAACATATGACTGGAAAAATTTAGATCGGAAGGTGAAGAGAAAAATACAAATGTGTCTCTTAGATTCAGTATTACTGAATGTGTTAGAGGAAGCTATAGCCAAAGATTTATGGGATAATTTGGGGAATTTGTATTAGTCTAAGTCCCTAGTAAATAAACTATTCTTGAGAAATAAGTTTTATAACCTGAGGATGAGAGATGGAGACTCAGTGGCAGAGCATTTGAATGCCTTCAATACCATGGTAAGTTAGTTAGTAGTTGTTGAGATTAAAATTTCAGATGAATATAAGTGTATCAGTTTACTATTATCTTTACCAGACTCATGGGATAGTCTGGTTGTGGCCATAGGTAGTAATACAACTTCCTTGAAGTTTGATGAAGTGGTCTCATCCTTGTTTTTGAAGGAGACGATATGGAAGAACATGGAAGGAAAGAGAACATATGCATTATTTGCAAGAGGATGCTCCCATGAAAGAAATATATCTAAGTACTCAAGTGGGAGATCTAAGTCTAATGGATTATCTACATCTCTCAGAAATTTTGTAAAGATATGCTAGAGATGTGGAAAAGAATGGCACTACAAGAAGCAATGCCTATCGAAAGTTGAGAAAATAATGGATCTGTAGAATCTCCTTCTATAGAAGAAAAGACCTCCAAGGAAGAAGGATGGGATGTGTACTTGGATTCTTCAAGAACACATGCATATCATGAGGCATGGTTTTTTGACTCAGATGCATCCTTTCATATGACTCCCCACATGGAGTGGTTATGTGAATATGAAAGGTATGATGGAGGTAACGTTTTCCTAGGTGATGACTCGATAACCAGAATCACAGGTAGAGGAAAATTCAAGTTGAGGCTCATATATGAAAGGATCATAACACTACCTGGTGTTCTTCACATCCCAAGATTGACCATAAATTTGATTTTTGTAAGCAAAATGGACGATGCAGAGGTAAAAACAATATTTGAAAAGGAAACCTGCAGGATGGTTCGAGGAGCAATGGTGTTGCTGAAGGGAGTTTGGTTTGGAAATATGTATAATATGTAAGGAAGCACTATTAGTGATGGTTGTAATAGCTCCATTATTCCTAATATTGGATTTGAAGAAGAGATAACTCATACAGTCTCTGGAGAAAAGGTTATGATTTGGCATCAAATACTGGAGCATATCAGAGAGAAGGGTCTTTGAATACTACATGGTAAAGGTATGGTTGAAGTTATGTCTAAATCCTCTCTGGATTTTGATTTCTATGAACATTATGTATATGGGAAGCAGAATCAAGTAAGATTCCCCTCTGGTGCAACGAGGGTAGAAGGAATTTTATAGCTAGTTCAAAGTGATGTGTTTGGACCTGTATCGGTTCCATCATTGGAAAAATCTATGAATTGTGTCTCATTTATAGATTAATTCTTGAGGAATACTTGGATTTATTTCCTCGGGAATAAATATGAAGTCTTTGAAAAGTTTAAAGAGTTTAAGGCTCTTGTTGAGAATCAAATAGAGAAAATAATTAAGGTGTTGAGGACATATAATGGCGGAGAGTTCTGTGGTAATTAATTTGAATAATTATGCAAGAAGTGTGGTATAGAAAGGAAGAAGACTACTCCATATACACCTCAGCATAATGGAGTTTCAGAAAGGATGAACATAACATTGATGGAAAAATCAAGGTGCATGCTCAATGTTGTTGGATTATGGAAAGAATTATGGGTAGAGGCAATGGGTGTTTCATGTTACCTAGTCAATAGATCACCCTCATCAGCATTGGATGAAAGAACTCCACAAGAGGTATGAACACACAAGAAACCTTCTCTCACACTAATCTGGATTGAGGAGTGGAAAAAACTGATTAACAAACTGAATACAATAAACACAAAGATATGAAGAACACCACATATATCCAGTGAACAATATCTTCTATTGAATAAATGAAATAGGTTGAAACTGTAAAATTGAAGAACTGAAACATTTGCTCGTATGGTGGTAGCTATCTCTCAGAAAAGATGTGAATGTTATAGCAGTTGAATCTCCTTCTCGAGGGGCCTTTCCTTTTCTAATAATTTTCTCTCGGTCATCTTCAGGTGTTTCTAGAGGAAGTTGTGGAGTAGACCTCATGTGTCTACCTTTTAGAGCCAGAACTGAAGCAGTGGAGTCGAAACAGTGGAGTCTCCATGTGCAAGTTGCAATATTTGATGTACTGAGTTCTAACGCACCTTCAGAACCAGTAAGATTTGTCATTCAATCCCAGGGAAATGTCTTCAATTCGTTCCCTAGAAACGATGCCAAGAAATTTTAGCACTGATATTCACCCTCTGATTGCATAGAAGGTAAGCCCAGTACCCATCAGGTTATATTTCACAATAAGTAAT
Source organism: Picea sitchensis (assembly GCA_010110895.2). Taxonomy (NCBI): domain Eukaryota; kingdom Viridiplantae; phylum Streptophyta; class Pinopsida; order Pinales; family Pinaceae; genus Picea; species Picea sitchensis. The sequence goes on along the minus strand of SNQJ01S0013728.1, from coordinate 123,022 downwards.
TGTAAATAGGTCGAATGGACAAGACTCGAGATAATATCATTTTAACTCAGAAAAATGGACTAGCACACATGAGCAGTTGAGGTCTTGGTCAACTTCAGTCAATAAGTTATAGTAGAGGTGAGTAGCAGGAAGACTTTGGTGAGGAAAGTGCAGAGGTCTGATATGGACATCAGGTCTTCAAGAATCCTAAGGAAGAAAAACTTCAAATACAATATCCTCTTATATTTGAAGTTTCAGGAAATGGAAGAACATCATAACATCACTATAATCAAACATCCATCACAATACAGTTATAACAATCCATGTGAATCCCTCAATCATGGACGCTTCAGTATAAGAGGAAAATATGATGAAGAAGAAAGATGACTTATATTAAGAAATAAGTCTCAAATCAAGTTAGATAACCAAAGAACCAGTATGCTTTATCAAAATTTTACAATGCGGGTGCCTTTCTCAACCATCTGACCTTAACAAAATATCAAAAATACATACTTATACTCAGAAATGCCTACAACCGCCAGAGGCACGATCAAGTCAAAGATTTTAAGGCTTTACATCTGAACCTTCTTTGCAAACTGTGCATGCAGCCTTTTGTCAGACGCGAGCTTTATATTAGTCGATCTGTGTCTTCTCTGTTAGACCACACATGAAGTTCTTTGTCAGACGTGACCTCAGGTCAGTTTGGGCTAACAACCTGCTTCCACGACCAGTCCTTTCTGGCTTTCCACTAATGTGGTGAGACGAGTTTTCAACCACCTCCATCACTTTCATTAACTACCTGCATTGGGATCAGGATGAGCCTGAGTCAACTCGGAACCTGGAAAATGTGGTGGCCACGCCTTGATCTTTGCCACTTGTATCTTGGCTAGACCTTTGTAGATTGAACTAGTAGCCAGACGTGGACACCGATGATGATGATATGGCAAGGTTCTTGGTGCAAACGCGTAGGATTTAATGAGTGAACGGTGGCCGTGTGGAATATTGTGGTTGGTGGTGACTAGGAATGCGTGAGCACCAATATGCGGGAAGATGAGGTGTAAAGGCTGGAGAGTGATGCGGAAAATGAAAAAGGGATGTGGTGGTAGAGCAATGTGATAGGTCAAGGGAAATGAAAAAGGGATGTAGGTAGAGCAATGGATAGGTCATAGCGGATTCAATAATAATAATGGAAAATGGAGTTCCGAGAAGACATACCGCGAGGTGAGAGGGGGATAAGTGATAGCTGAGAAGAGACCTATGTGCTAAGGTGAGTGGAGGATAGGTGTCGAAGTGTGGGAAGTATGGGGAGGCACCTTCGGGTGATTTACCTGGGGCTTGATGCCACGGGAGGTCGTCGATAAGGGGGCCCGCACTTAAAACTACTCATCCGCACTCCTCGCTAAAGGAAAAGGTTGGGTGGGGGTGGGGGTCCAATATTGGATGTGGTCCATAGATCTAAGCGTGCCTCGCTCAACCGCTGAGGTCTATGCACTTCTGAGCACAACACACCAAAACTGTCAAGTCACCAAAAACTTAGGATAAAAAAATAATGTGGGTCGCGCCAAGACTCCTTTTCTTCATTTTTTCACCAAGGGGTTGTTTCCTAAGGAAATAACATCAATTCATCAAAATTCCTTGTGCTAACATAGGCTCCATTGGGGATAGAGACCTCCCTGTGAGGTTCTAAGAAATCCAATAGCGTCAGTGCCTTATCCATTGGGATATGGAGTCAATTATTAAAACCAAAAGGAGAATGATATTTACAATGGCGTGAAAGTCACTCATGGCTCAAACAAGCAAATTTTTCAGAAAATGCCCATTTACAGGGCCACCAAAAACTTCAGCATCCTCCAAATTCTTCAACTTGTAAATATTATTTGAAAATACTTCAGAGATTTTCAATGGCCCAATCCACAAGGATTCGAATTTATTGTGCTTGCCCTTGTCCCGCTTGGGTGCATCCCATTTGAGTACTATATATCCCAACTGGAAATCCTCTTTTCTTATCTTCTTGTCGAAGGCCTGGTTGATCTTCTGTTGGTAGTCATGTGCTTTGTCCAGTAGTTGATCCCTAGTATGTTTCACTTTTACCAGTTGTTGTATTCTTCTGATCATATCATCAGGTTCTCCTTGGAAGTCTTGGAAGAATTTTTCCACAGGAAAGGAAAGTTGAGAAGAAAAAATGGCCTCAACTCCATCTACAAGATGAAAAGGAGAGACACCAAGGGACCTCTTTGTTGTCACTCTATCATCCCACAAAGAAAATTTGATCTTTGAATCCCATGTTTTTTTGTTCCTCTAACAATCTCTTGATGATATTTATAAGGCTCTTGTTAGAGGATTTTTCCAGTCCATTCCCTTGGGGGTAGTAAGGAGTAGAGTGAATCAATGTGATTCCAAACTGTTCACAAAACCAGATCAATGGTTCAGCCTTGAAAGATGCAACATTGTTAGTGACAATCTTGTTCGGACAACCAAATCTTGCCATAATATCCTCAAGAAAACCAATGATCACCTTGTGGGAAGCAATCCTTGTGGGGATGGCTTCTATCCACTTGGTAAAGTAATCCATGGTAGCCAGATCGACCAATGCTAACCACTTGAAGCAGGATGAATTTCCCCAATAAAATCTAGGGCCCACTGCTAAAAGGGCCTTGAAGCTACCACATGCTTTAATGGAAACGATGTGAGTTGCTGCTTTCCAAATAATTTTTGACACATAACACAAGCCCTGATATTTGTACAAACATTGGTGAATAGACTAGGCCAAAAATACATATCCCTGAGAATCTTGTAGGCTATAGTTCTCCAGAAGTGATGTTCCCCACATAAATTGTCATGAAAATCAAACATAATATTTTGGGCCTCCTGTGGGCCCAAACATATGAAAATCACTCCTAGAGAGTCTTTCTAATACAAGAATTGATCAATAAGACAATATTTAATTGATTTAAGCTTCTAAGCTCTTACCTTTCTTTTCTTCATACCATGAGGAGGCTGCAAATTTTGCAGAAGAAATATAATGTCCTTGTACCAAGCACATTCTTCCAATGGAGGGATGACTTGAGAAACTTTATTAGACAACTCAACTTGCTGATTTTTTGAGTAAGAGTTGATGAAATTAACCCCCAACGCTTTTCCTTTAACCAATTTGGTGGGCTTTATTTCAATATCAAATTCAAGGATTTTAGCAATCCACTTGCTCCTTCTTCCGTCTATGTAATGTTGAATGAGAATCTCCTTCATAGAATTTGAAGGGACATATGCAATGAATCTTGAATGAAGAACATAGACTCTAAAATCCTTGAGGGCTTTAACCAAAGCGTAGGCCTTCTTTTTGATGATGTCATATTTTATTTCAGCATATCTCAATGCCCTACTGAAAAAGGCAATGGGTTGCTCTAGCCCTTCAACATTCTTCTGCAATACAATAGTTGTTACTATGTCAAATGAAGCGGAGGAAAAAATCATAAAATCCTTGGAGTAGTTAGGACTGATGAGAACAGGTTCTTCAGTTAAGGTCTTCTTTATTTGATAAAAAGAATCATGAGATTCAACAGTCCATTTGATTTCATTTCCTTTCCTCAACATGGCTGTAATATACTTTACTAATTCAACATAATTTGAAACAAACCTTCTCAAAAAATTAATATTCCCCAAGAAAGAATGAACTTATTTCTTGGATCTAGGGAGTGACAAGGTTTGGATAGCCTCTACCCTACTTGAATCAATCCTGACCCCCTCAACTGATACTATGTGCCCCAACAATTTTCCCTCCTTCATGGAAAACAATGATTTTTGGGATTTAAATAGAGACCAAATTTTTTGCACTTTAGGAAAACCCTCCTTAGATGATAACAATGCTCTTTATCAGACCTGAAGAATATTGTGATGTCATCTAGATAGATTAATACAAACCTATCCCTTTCTCCAATAAAGGATATGTCCATTTCTCTCTGAAAGGTCACCCCTGCGTTCATCAATCCGAAGGGCATATTAACATACATAAATGTACCCCAAGGAATAGTGAAGGTTGTCTTGTCTTTGTCTCCAGGCAGGACAAATATTTGATTGTAGACAGAAAAGCCATCAATCATGGATATCCTAGATGCACCTGCCACCATCTGCAATATATGCTCTATCTTTGGCAAGGGGTAATTATCCTTCATAGAGGTTCTGTTCAGTTTCCAGAAATCGACACAAAGTTTGATTTCTCCTTTCCTCTTTCTCACTAGAACCAGGTTGGATACCCATTCAAAATACCTCAAAGGAACGATAATCTTGGCATCCAAAAGATTTTTTACCTCTTTCTCCATAATAGGCAGCAACATAGGATTTATTTGTCTCAATTTTTTCCTAAATGGTTTGGCCTCTTCCTTCAATAGGATCTTATGTTCAATGATACTTGTTTCATATGTTCTGAGATCTTCATAAGTCCAAGAAAACACAACAAAAAATTCTCTTAACAATTCAGCATATTCATCTCTTTGTTCCCCTGACAAGTTGCTTGACAACTTGACAAATTTTGGAATCTTCTCTGTACCAATATTGCACTTAGTTACATCAACATCATCAGTTGAACCCTTAACTTTCACTACCACATCATTCCTATCAAATAGTCTTTCCAAAGGAATTAGTCCCTTTGGAATATAACTGCTAGGCAATTGAACAATATGATGATTAGTAATTTTTTTTAGGAAAACATTAGCATGAGGATTACTTTCAGAATCATGATCTTGATCAATATGTAATGCAGAAAACTCATCAACAGTCTCAAGGAATATTTTGACCTCAATATCATCCTCGAATAACTTCCAATGCTTGACATTGTCAAGTATGGAGGGTCTATATCTCACTTCTACATCATACTTGAGTTTAGGTGACAAGGGGACTCTAAAATTAATTGTTGAAGTAGGCAAAGAATCAGCCATGGTATTTTATTCTCTTGGAATAAGTGAAATGCTGAAAGCTAAGAAAAAAACTGTCAACCAGGTCCCACACTTCATTTCTATAAATTCATAGCCTAGGGTTCTTAGCTTGATAAATAAAAAAAAATTGATGGACTATTAATTCAGCATCCCCAAACACTGATATTTCTTCAATCCCCATGTCTTTTGCAGCCCTCAAACCCAAAACAAGAGCTTCATACTCTGCCACATTATTGGTAGTTTCAAATTCTAACTTGTAGGACAAATATATAAAGATATAGTCTCTTGATTAGGTGAAACAAAGACCACTCTAGAACCAACACCTTCCCTAGAAGAGGCTCCATCAAAGAACATATTCCAAACATAAGCGTTTGGAGGAGAATCTTCACAAAAGGTAATGGACTGTTTTCTGATTTCAAGAGGAGGTTTAGGAGCACCAGTGAGCTGCAATAAACTAGATCCCAAATCAATATCAAGTGAAAAAATAGGATGGTTGGTGGGGTTTGCTTCGTCATTAATAATGTAGGCCAACTGAGTTTCCCTGTAAAGTCTTCTATGCTCCACCCCAAACACAGGAATAGTATCATATGTTAGGTACATATGCAAGGTTCCCCCAAGTATTTTTATCCAATATCTTGACAAGAGAATGCCAAACGGGGGGAACATCAGCCACCACGTTATCCATGACCACACTTTTCATGGGCAACTGAAAAAAGGTCACAACCAGATCTTTGATAACCCGAAGACACTTCACTTTCCTAGAGTCAAAATAATACAAGTCATGGTAAGTCTTTGTGATTTCTAATCCAAGTTCATCCATGATAGTTTTGGGAATGATATTATGAGATGCCTCTGAGTCCATCAAACAGTTATGAAACACCTTGTCATGTATGTTTAGTGATGTATAGAAGGGAGGGGATGAATTATCTCTATATTCTATCAAAAGAGCTAAGATGATTGTTGTCTTTTCATCTTGGAGATTTATCGAATCAATGGCATTTGAGGAGGGTTCAGGCTACAACATTTTGGAAAGATATTCTTTAAATTATGCATTTTTATCAACTCCAAAAAAGGTACAAGGATCCTAATCTTTTGAATCTCATGTTCAATGCTAAAAGAGAAAGGAAGCTTCAAAATCTCTTTCACTTCTGGGACAGGGATTTTGAGGGAAGGGATTTTGACCACTATTGGGGCGTTATGTGCCTTCTTATCTTTGCCATTGTCTACTACATCTTTAGCAGGATTTTGAATTTTCTTCTCTGTTGGGTTGATCATGAATGTCAAACTTCCCTTCTTTATTTTTGGACCTAAGGTTACATTCATTTGGACTGCTACTGGTCTTCTCCCCTTTACACATCTCATTTATTTGGTTGTCCATGAGATACTCCTCGTATGCATATTGGGTTAAATGGGGAAATGAGGAGGTGTCTCCAAGACAATGTATTTCAGGTTTAACCTCTTCTTCCTCTCCATCCTCATCAGTAACAAGATTATTTTGGAGAGGGGATTGGATTCTCTAATCATCCCTATCCCTATTTATCTTATCTCTTTGGATAATTTGAGGGGCGTTATTTGGTCTTTTGAAGTTACCCCTATTTTCAGAATTAGGGGGATTCCTATAGCTCTTCTTTCCTTCCAGTTTCAACCTTTCCACCTCAATAGAAAGTGACTTTATCAGCTTGGTCAATTCATCTACTTGAGGGTGGGAAGCAGAGGAACCAGAGGTTGAAGCTTTAGAAATCCCCTTTCTTCTTCATCTATTATCCTTACTCCTAAGTTTGTCAACTACCATTATATTGGATTCCACTTCCAGGGCTACATCTTGCATATGAGCCAAGGAAGTAGCTCTTCTTTCTCTTAACATGAGGAAAAAATCAAGGTCGAAAGAACTAGCATAAGTAATTTTGGCAGAGGTTTCTGTAGGTTTACTATCAACAATAATCTTATTATACATTTTATTAAACCTCTTTGAAAAGTCATAAACAGATTCCCCTACTTCTTTCTTAAGTGATCTAAACTCTGTAATATGGTAAAAGAAATATTTTTTATCCCCCCAATATATTAAGAATGCATCATATAGGGCTTCAATCCCATCAATATATCCAAGATCCAAGGCCCTAAACCATTTCCTAGCCTCTCCATCAAGGCTATGAATAAAATCTCTCATTCATACATATTCATTCACAATGACATAATTGTATGCATAACTATAAAAGGCTTCAAGGTGCTCCTCTACAGTTATGCTTCCCTCACCCATGAGATTAGGAAATTGCTTAAGGTAGCCACCAGTTGGGAGAGCATTCAGAGGTTTAGGTAGGACAAGAGGGGAGTATCTAGTAGCCACTATGGCATCCATTCTGTTCCTAGGGGGATTAGCACCTACCATTTGGATGTGAATAGGAGGAGAACACAGAGGATATGGATATTTAACAAGGGATACTGGAACTATGCTTCTGGGAGAAATGAGAAACAACTGAGGACTTGGAGAGAAAAATATTGGGCTCAAGGGAATATAGGTTTCCCCTTCTTCTAATGTAACAAATCTAATAGGAGGAAGAGTGGTAAAGCCTGGAGGAGGAAAATATTCTAAGGTTTTGGGTTTAAACCACAGTATAAATTTAGGGGAAACTGGGGTGTCAAAGTTTTATCCTTCTAGACCAAGACTAGGAGAGGAGAAATTAAGAGGAAAAATCCAAAAAATTAAATTTTTGGAAACTCTAACAGGTGGTAAAATAGGAGAATGAGAAGCAACTACTGGAGTTTTTAAAGAAGGATTATGAAGATTACTAGAAATACCAGGTATAATAGCTAAAGATCCTTCTCGAGGGACCTTTCATTTTCTAATGATTTTCTCTGGGTTAGCTTCAGGAGTTGCTAGAGGCAGCTGTGGAGTAAACCTTGTGTGTCTTCCTTTCAGAGCCACAACTGAAATAGTGGATTCGCTAGGTGCAAGTTACAATATTCAATGGTACTGATATCTGATGCACCTTCAGAATAAGAAATTCTTTGTCGTTAAATCCCAGGGAAATGTCTTCAATTCGTTCCCCGGAAACAACACCAAGAAATGTTAGCACTGAGAGTCACCCTCCTATTACATAGAAGGTAATCCCAGTACCCATCAGGTTATATGTCATAATGAGTAATTTTAAAGAGGTCGAATGGATAAGACTCAAGCTAATATCGTTTTAACTCAGAAAACTATACTAGCACGCACAAGAAGTTGAGGTCTTGGTCAAATTCAGTTAGTAAGTTGTAGTAAAGGTGAGTAGAAGGAAGACTTTGGTGTGGAAAGTGCAGAGGTATGTTATGGAAATCAAGTCTTCAAGCAGCTTAAGGAGGAAAAAATTCAAACACAAGATCATCTTCAATTCAAAGTTTTAGGAAACTAAAGAACATCATAACAATGCTGTAATCAAACATCCATCACAATACAATTATAACAATCCATGTGAATCCTTCAATCATGGATGCTTCAGTATCAGAGGAAGATAAGATGAATAAGAAAGTTGACTTATATTAAGCAAGAAGTCTCAAATCAAGTTACATAACCAGAGAACCAGTATGCTTTATCAACATTTTACAATGTGGGAGCCTTGCTCAACCATCAAGTCAAAGATTTCAAGGCTATACATATTAACCTTCTCTACAGACTGTGCATGCAGCCTTTTCTCAGAGGCAAGCTTTAGATTAGTCTGCTTGTGTCTTCTCTGTCAGACTGCGCATGTAGTTCTTTGTCAGGTGCTACCTTAGGTTAGTTTGGGCTGACAGCTTGTTTCCATGACCGGTCCTTTCTGGCTTTCCACTAATTTGGTGAGACGAGGTTTAAACCACCTCCCTCACTTTAATTAACTACCTGCATTGGGATTAGGACAAGCCTGAGTCAACTAGGCACCTGGATAACATGGCAGCCACGCCGTGATCTTTTCCACCTGTATCCTAGATGGACCTTTGCAGAGAGAACTAGTAGGTGGATGTGGACACTAATGATGATGAGATAGCGAGGTGCTTGGTGAAAAATCATAGGCTAAAATGAGTGAACGATGGCCATGTGGAAGGCTATGGTTGGCAGTGACTGGGAATGAGTGAGCACTAATATGCGGGAAGCTGAGGTGTAAAGGCCCAAGGGTGATGTGGAAAATGAGAAAGGGATGTCGTGGCAGAGTGATGTGACAGGTCAAAGGGGGGAGTCGACAACAATAGTGGATGACATGGAGCGTGAGTGGAAGACATGTATCATGAGGTGAGAGGGGGGGAGCAATGACAATGGAGAAGGGACCGGTGTGCGGAAGTGTGACTAGAGGGCAGGTGTTAGCGGGAGTGCAGGCGGTATGGGATGCGGTCTAGTGGTTTACTCAAGGGGG